>CBVK0100357183.1:0-12872 GCA_900067695.1 Picea abies
GACCAAAATCATGGGTAACAGAATTCCCCCCAAAGTATGAGGTTGGAACCAGTGACAACCGATAGACTTTGTAAGTTGCATGTGTGTGTCGAGAACCAGGAGCACATCTAATCGGAAACCTGCGAACAACCAAGCATCTGCAGAATATCATATATACCAATTCTGAGGTAGGCATTGCCATACTCAGATCACATATTGATGACATTATAGACATGGGTCATGGCCACCAATCACACACTATGGATCCATGCTGTCAAAATATAGCATAGCCACCAGAATACACTGTGGATCTATGCGAGAAATTTCAAATCAAGACGACATAGCCACGAGACATACACAGTGGATCTATGTGTTGCAAATTATACATACTCCATCGCAACCTGGATCACAAAGATGATATCCAGGGTCTTCAATCCCATCGCTCTAAGTACGAATCTAACCATGTGATTACATGTGTTGAAGTCGAACATGGTAGAAACCACTTGATTACCGGTCATTGATGAAACTATTAACAAGTGCGAGGGAAATCACCATTGATGTCAATGACTCCCAAGTTACCATAGTACAATCCATCGAGTGTGAATAAATGAGTTGAATTCGAACATGTGATGGAATCTTTCGATCAAGGGTCAATGATGTAAACCCACTGTCGAAAGCAAGGAAACCTGCCATTGAGGCATGCAAGCTCCAAGGTACCAAATAATTTCTAAGTCTTGATTCTGGATAATGAGCTGAAGTCGACGGAACAAAACTCATCACAGGAGGGCCTTGATGTATCCCCCATCAATGACACGAAATGAGTAACAAATTTTGAAGATGAAACAGAGTATTTTGCAAATTGGACAGGGAAGACCGACACGGAGAGAATGGATAACTGCAGATGGCCGACTCAATATAGGTTTCAGATGGACTTCTCTTGAACATATGAACGACACAACCAATGATTTGGCAGCATTGACTCAAAGATGACACATGGAATAACCTTGTAATAGATCGAATGAGAGACAGATGGATTTCCCAAACCGGCTTCAAATGATGAAGAGGGGGTGTCTTGTTCAAGAGCGACACTTACTGCCAATTAATACGAAGATGAAAACATATCCCTTTCCCAAATTTCCCCCCACCATTTCTGGCAAGTACCTCTTTATTTTTACGCAAGCTTGAGGAGGATAACATATGCTTGTTGATGTAAGCTCATCCTTTGGACGAGTCCCTTGGAGTATGTTTAACGAACCCTAAGAAGGAGTGGTTCGGTCCCATCATGGGTTTGTCAATGTTTGTTTAACGAGTCCAGAGATAGAAAACTCGAAGGTTTTTCAAGATTATAGAGTTTGGAAAAACACTTAAAAGAGAACTCTCTCAGTTCCTTTTTCGTAAAATAGTCTGGACAAGACCGAAAAAGAGATAAATTATCGCTCACCAGACGCTTATTTCAAATACTTTATCGAGCGTGAAAATAGCAAGGTCGCTCGGCGATCTTTTCATGTTTAGAGAGTCTGAAAAGAGCTTAAAGAGGACTCCAGGGGGATTCATTTTTCGTATAACCTTGTTGAGCCTGAAAAAGTGATAAAAGTATGCTCAACCACGTTCTCATGTATTTATGAGCGCAAGAACGGACAAAAACAACGCTCGAGGTTTTATGTAAAATCCATAAAAAATAATAAAAAACACACGATAACAAAGAAAAACAAGTCCATGTCCCTGTATTGAATCGTCAAAATCATCATGCCTGCAAGAGTTACACTCATCATAACATTAGTGATTAGGGTTTAATCGATAAATAATTATAAAAAACCCAAAATGATATAGTAAAAGTAAATAAAATAAGTAAATACTCTTTTTTACCATACCATTTTACATTTCCACTATTGAGCTCAAAAAACCCCTCTTTTACCCTCCAAGTTTGGCGTCAATTTGCAGGAGCTACGAGAGATCATTCAGCGGGTCGTCTGCAACATTAACGTAAGATCTTCATCCTTGACATTTTCATGGTTTAAATCTGTGATTTCATTGGTTAAAAGTTTAGTTTTTAGTTGAGTTTTCAAGCCCTACAAACGTGCTGCAATTCTCGCAGGCGGGCCATACGGGGCCTACGAGAATGAGGCGTTCTCGTAGGTGAGCCTTAAGCCACCTACGAGGTTCTCGCACTATGTCCATGGGGCACCTGCGAGAACCGCAAAGCCCAAAAAGTTTTTAAATTTTTAGCCAATGAAAAATATCCAAAGCATGAAAAAAGTTATTAATCCTCTTTTTGTGTTCCTTGTGCAGATAATTGGCCATCACCATGGTACTTGAGTGGCGTGAAAGGGAACATGAAGAGGATAACGCGATGGCCGAAAACCATCCACCTACCATAGTTGCTTTGAGAGATTATGGGCTCTTAAAATACTTTCGCATCCCAAGCATGAGGGCCCAAGTCAGACTATTAGAGTATTTGGTGCGTATGTGGGACCCAGATCAGCAGGTTTTTAATGTGGGAGCTCACACACTATCCATAGACATTGAGGACATATACTTTTTGACTAGATTTTCCCGACGTGGATACTATGTCAGCTTGACCGGTAGTAGAGGTGGTGGGCTAAAGATGAGTGAGTACTGCAATCAATACTACGTTCCTGAGGCTGAAAGGAAAAAAGAAAAAGTGGCTATCTAGGGGGTACAAGACTTGACCCTCCGCACTATCCTTTTTACTATAGCTCGGATGGTTGGGCGTTCTACTCCTCATATGGCATTACAGAGCTACTTCCAGTACGCCATCGATTGTACTGAGCCTCGAGTATTCAACTGGGCAGATGTTGTGCTTCGCAGTATCAAAAAGCAATTGACCAAATGTAGGTGAGGTGACCTGAAGCAATTCGGGTATGGATATTTGTTGGTGTCCTTCTTCCTTGAGAGGGTCCCCGTATTTATACTACAGGTTGAGTGGAACATACCAGGTCCCAGGGATCCAAGGATGTTGAGATGGTGTTGGCTCATGGCCCGGCACGTAGCAGGACCGATCGTTAAGTACGATGATATTTTCTTTGACTGGATTCTAACCCAGATGTTGATGGTCGATGATTACGCTTATGTTGGGTTGGATTTTCGAGGAGATCCAGATACAGCACTACCATAGGATACTCAGTGGGGTGACCTTGGTAAGAAGTACACACATTTTCTCTTTTTAAATGTTTTTGAAATTTTTTATCATATTCAAATGTTTTTGTTTTATATGTTCATCCAAAGACTAATACAAAATCGTTTGTTGATAACATAGATGTTGGACCATATAGACCTCCCGGCACCTCTCCCATCCAGCGGCGAGGAGAGGTAGCGGCAGCACCACAGTATGCTGAGGATTATCAAGTAGTGGAACAGAATCTAGAGGGTCTTACCGCAGACATTCCAGATATGACTCTGGAAGAGGTTCCACGACGCGATCAACGTCATACTGTAGGGGTATCAGCAGCTATGAGTCAACTGCTCCGTAGGGTTGCTAGGGCAGTCATGTGTTACCGTGAACGTCATCCATGACGTCACTTTGTAGAAGCTATAAGCTTCAATTTTTGACATTTTGGTCTTCGGACAAACTTTTTGTAAAAAACTCTTTTGATCATTATATATACAGATGGATTCTACCGGTTTACTTTATATTGTGTGAGTTTTGATGTGTTTGATTTATAAATGATTCAAATGTCTGTCCAATACATAATTATCCAATGCATCTGTTAATGTATTAAGACATCTAGGAATATGTTGATATTCAATGTGATCAAAATAATGTTCCAAGAGGCGAATTCGCAAATACACCCATAACAAAGTAGGACTTCGAATAGAGTAGATATTACTTAGCTGTAGTACTACAAGCTGTGAGTTAAGTCGCACAACCAAATGACGAATTCCAAGCGAGATAGAATCAACCAATAATTCAATAACTACGCTATACTCTGCAATGTTGTTGGTCGCACGGTCGAGGCACACACCTCGTAAAGATACAAGTTCGTTTGTTGGGGCATAGATTGCCCACGCAACGGACGTAAGGTTCCGAGTACTACGGCTAGCGCCATCAGCGAAGCCAATATAGGGTAGCGAAAAATCCAACATCTGGAAGTCAAACACAACGTCACATAAGGGCAGAGACCAGATAACGACAAAAGAAAAATATAGTAACACACACAAAGTATGATACATTAAAATACAGGTACTTGTGCACTAATGATTTATGCATAGTACTTATTCAAGTACAACCCATTCCTAGGTTCACTCAAAGGGATACCATCGTAATCTACCAGCTCATATGCTCATTTTTCCAAAACTCGGCGAACAATATAAGGACCTCGCCACATTGGTTCGAATTTCCCAGCTCCTAACACATCTCGATCCTGTTCATAGAGAAGAACAAGATCACCTTTAGAGAAAACGCGAGGCTTGATATGCTTGTCATATTGTGCCTTGACACATTTTTTCTAGGCTTCTATTACTAGAGTGGCTTCACGTCGAGTTTCGTCTAATCGCATTAGATACAATACACGTTCTTCTTCAGCAGAAGTGTTGGGTAAGAGTTCAACAGCTAGCTTCAGAGAGGGTATCTCACATTCTATAGGAAGAATGGCTTCCACACCTAGACTAATCGAAAAGGCGTAAACCCAGTAGCGGATTTGACAGATGTCCGGTATGCCCACAATGCCGAGAACAACATTGTGTGCCAACTTGTTTTATGAATTCCTATCATCCGTCGGAGCATAGTTATTAGAACTTTGTTGATTGCTTCGACTTGACCATTAGCTTATGGATAATAGGGCGTTGAGTTATCATGACGAAGACCCAACTTTTTTGTAAGTTTAGACATCATAAAATTCCTAAAGTGACTACCGTGATCAGTGACGATAGCTTGGGGAACACCAAAACGAGCTATGACGTGATTAAAAAGAAACAACGCTACGGTCTTTCCAATATTATCAAATGTCGGCATCGCCTCGGCCCATTTTGTAAAGTAATCAACAACTATAATGATGTAACCATGCCCCCCAGCCGAGTGAGGGTGACGTGTCATGAAATCAATGCCCCATTTCGCAAAAGGACCAACTGAGACCACAGGGTGAAGAGGAGCAGGATGTGACCGAATTTTCTGATTGTAGGTCCGGCAGGCATGGCATTTCTGAACGGCAGTAATGCAGTCGTTAAACAAAGAAGGCCAAAAATATCCTGTGCGTAAGATCTTCTGGGCAGTAGCATACCCAGACATATGACCACCACATGCTTTGGAATGGCAGTCATTCAGAGTTTTCTTGGCTTCGTCGAATGTTAAACAACGTCGAAAAACAGAGTCAATTCCTCGACGGTAAAAAGTATCCTTGAGGATAATGTATTGACGAGCTTGATAGCGTATGAGACGTCGTTCAGTACTAGAAAAAGCAGGCCTGAAAGTCTGGGTTTGGAGATATATAATGATATCCCTATACCAAAAATCATCAGTGCTAATAAGGAAAAGAGATTCAACGAGTAATGAATCTACTGCTACATTTTCTGTTGCAGAATGAGGAAAATCGCATATCAACTCAGCAAAAACTAATGACTTCTTGGACTTGGCGCGGTCGAATTCCAAGTCAAACTCATGGAGTATGACAATCCATTTGGAGTACTTGCCCCCAAGCAATTGACGTGTCAAAATATGTTGCATAGGGTTGTAATGAGAAATCACCGTAGTCTTATGTGAGAGGATATAATGCCGGAAGCGTTGGATGTCTTGAATGGCAGCCAAGGCCAGTTTTTCGACATGTTGATACTTGATTTCAGTTGGTGTGAGACTTCGACTCAAGTAGTAAACAACATGCTCGTCGTGCGCATCATCCTCTTGAACGAGAACCATGCCAATAGTGTACTCTGAGGCAGCAAGATAAAGGAAATAATCGCGACTGTAATCGGGAGGAAAGAGAAGCGGAGCTCGCGTGAGGGACAACTTTAAAGCTTCAAAAGCATTGTTGGCTATGGTATCCCAGATGAAATCTTAATCTTTCTTTAGTAGCCGCGTAAAACCACAAGTTATCTCGGCGTAATTAGGGATAAAACGACGAAGAAAGTTTGCTTTCCCCTGCAAACTTTTCAACTGGCGCAATGTAGAAGGAGGAAGGAGATTAAGACTCGCCTCAACCTTAATAGGATCCACCCGGATTCCTTGACGCGAAATGATAAAACCTAGAAGACGGTCGGATTCTACGCAAAAAATGCATTTATGAGGATTTAAACGTATACGATAGAACCGACAACGCACGAAAATAGCCCGGAGGTGGGTAGGGTGATCGACTCTGCGCATAGAATGAGTTGGTAAATTGTCCAAGTAGGGTTGAACGATATGCTTGATGTCATGAAAAGCATAAGACATAGCACGTTGAAACGTCGCACCAACGTTCTTAAGACCGAAAGGAAGTTTCCTATAGGAAAAAGTACCCCAAGGACAAATAAAAGCAGTTTTATGTTGATCCTCAGGAGCAATGTTAATTTGATTATAGCTAGAGAAACCATCCATGAGAGAGAAGATTTCACTTCCGGTGCAGTCATCGACAATCTGATCGACGAAGGGGGTAGGAAAGTTGTCCTTGGGACAAGCTTTGTTAATATCCCTATAATAAACACATACACGAATACTATCGCCTTTGTTGTCAATCGGGACAGGATTAGAAACCCATTCTGTAAGAGCCACCGAATAAATAAAGCCAGCTTTCAGAAGTTTCTCGACTTCGAGCTTGATAGCAGTCGCTTTACGTGGGTGAACTGAATGAAGGTGTTGTCGGACGGGTTTAGCTCCGGGGTATGTCTTTATCTCATGTACAACAATTGCAGGGTCGATACCAAGCATCTCTTCGTAACTCCAAGCGAATATGTCACAAAATTATTTGAACAGATACGTATAGGTGACGATTTCGCCGGAAGAACACGAAGCTTCGATATGAACATTTTCAACATTCTCAGGTTTAATAGATATGTCAATGGGAATCATGGGCGAGATATTACTTAAATTCCCCTCAGCAAACACATCGTGTGAAGTCGCGGGAACCGTCGAGATGACAACAACGGTCGATGGAGTCGAAATCCATTGGTAGTTCTCAAGAGTGTGTTACTCAAGAAAAAGTATGGAATGATGATGGCCATCATCCCAAGGGGTGTCCTCCATGACGGACATGATCATCTCGTCAGTGGGAAAAATAACACGAAAAGGATCGGGAGACAACTCATCAAGAGAGGGGGTAGAAGGTGTTATCGATTGAATGGCCTGATAAGCAGACTCAACCCGACTTAACAGCATTGCGTCACCAAAATGAAGATGATCTCCAGGGTCAGGGACAATCCAAGGGTCAAAAGACACAGGAAGTTCATGAGGCATGGTGGAAATATGTTGATAGAAGCAACTGACGGGCGTGGAACATCGGGTGGTGGAATGGGGAAAGTACCCATTAACGAGGAATCATTTAAAAGGCCTACACCGACATTCTCATAACCTGGCGAGGTTTTAGCAATAAACGTCACGTTGCCAGTACGAGTATCAGAATTGAAGGAGGCAAGTTGGTCAACTGTAACAACCTTTCCTTGATGAGGGAAACATACTACATGGAAAAGTGTTGACACAACGGCGCGCATGGAATCGATCCAGCTACGGCCAAGTAAAAGATTATAATCAAGAGGAGCGTCAAAGACTTCCACTTCAACTTGGACTGTCTTACCTTCTAGTGTAATGGGCAACGAAGGAAGAACACCGTAAGGCTTAAAACTAGAGCCATTGAAGGATTTAAGAGTGTTTTGGGATTCATTCAAGGGAGGAGAGCCAATGGCTTTCCAACAAGCAAAATACATTACACACGTTGAGGCACCCTCGTCGATAACAGTTCGGCAAATGTTCTTGTCAGAGACAACAACTTGTATCTGGAACGTGATTTGAGGGGGTAACCTTGGAATGTGATCATCCAAGTCAAAGACTATCAAATTCATATCTATCGGGTCAATTCCACCTATAGCTTTCAACAGTGCCTTCCGTTGTGCAGGACAAGACTGAAGGACTTCAAGGGATGACATCGTAGAAGGTGCTTGGGCCAGATCTTCCACAATACTATAGTTTTGGGCCGCACATGAATGAGGATTGAAAGTCGATTTCCTAACAACACCTTTTGGGGGTGGTCGCAGAACTGTATCAAGGCTCGATCGTTCAAGATGAAGAGGACCGTTAATAGGTGGAGTCGTGGGAGATGGTTGTACCAAAACAGGAGGTAAATCGTCAACCTTCTCCTTAGATGGAGTATAATCTTTGGCTCTAGTAGTGAGTGCAACGTTGTTTGGCTTAGAATCACCAGTACACATCAAAACATATGATGTCATAGAAGAGGAGGGTTGGTCTTGAATGACCAACTGAACCTGTTGTTGAGACGGGAAGGGTTGGGACAAGACAGTCGGTGTAGATGGTTTGGGAGCTCCTTGAAGGAACTTCGTGACCTCGGCACATCGTGGACAATCCTTCGTGTAGTGATCGTCACCATAGATAAGGAAAGGGTAGCGGGGTTTGCGCTTATCCCGATCTTCAACAGGAGTAGTTTTAGGTTGCTCTGCTTGATTATTATTTTTTCCCTCTTTATTCTTGCCTCTCCCCTTTTTAGATTTGTTTTTACCGGCTGGGGTGGATTGAACAGCGTTTACCTCAAAAGTTTTGTCAGTGGGAGTGGCAGGAGACGGAGCATTTTGAACATTAGAAGAAGCAGATTTAGGGGTTGTACTTGAAACAGAATGTGAGTAGGCTTGGGCAGTACCAATCACATCGTCAGCTACATGTGAGGCAGCTGGGGCAGTTGAAGTGCTGGAAGTTCCAGGACGAGGTAATTCAGGTAGAAAATCGTAAAGTGTTCTCGTTTGCGAATAAATGAGATCAAGATATTCAACATGACTTATAGCCTGCTCCTCCGTGACAATGCCACCCATGGCAATGTCTTTACTAATTTCGTTCACAAAGGATTTTGTAAACCATTCTGCCAGTAATTGATCAGGGAGTTCAAGTTTAATGAGACGTCGACGTCTTTGCCACTCATGGATATGATCAGATATATGAGTGCCTTTAGTCTGTTTGAAGGAAGTCAAAATCTCAGTCCCGGTATCATAACAGATCGGTAACTGGTAATGTGTAAGGAAAGCCATAGCTAGGGTGTTGAAATCAGAGAAGAAACCTCGTGGCAATTCAATATACCACTTTGCAACAGAACCAGTAAGGGTTCATTGAAAAAGACGTAAACGAATAGAGTCATCCATCAAGGAGTTGGATGAACACCATAAGTGAAAAGTCATAACGTGATTGTTCAGGTCCTCTCCCACTTTGCTGTCGAATTTAGGAATGTCTAATGGAAGCTTGGCGGGAATAACAGGCCATTGGGGAGAGTGACGAATAGGATCATTCAAAATCCTAGATAAATATGGCAAATCCAAAGTAGCAAGAAAAGGTAACTGTCGATTCATCTGCGGGTACTGGTGGCTTTGGGGTGGAAGTCCTGTCGGCAAACTAGTAGGACCGTAAGCAGTCTGCCCATAATGGGAAGACCCAGGCAGATTCGGTGGTGGTTGGAGAGGATAGTAGCTCCCAGAATTGTAACCGTGAGTGGGGACATGAGTTTGAGCATGCGTACCCCAAATAGGATTGGGTATACCTGGATATGGTTGGCCTATAGTAAGGACAGGTTGCTTCCCCCCAGTCATTTGAGGAAGATTTTGTATCATCTGATTCTAATATTGGGCCAAAGCAGGAGGTATATTTTGCCCAAAAGGTGGGGTTGGTCCCCCTATCGTAGGTGGAGTTCCAACCGGAAATTGTGTCCCAATCGAAGGTTGTGTAGTAACTGGAATGTGTCCGGTAAGAGGAGGTTGAATTGTACCACCATGTCCACCAAGGGGAATCTACAAGTTTGGTGTAATGGACGGGATAGTGCCACTAGGATGAGGATTTCCAGAAGGAAATTGAGGGAGTGTCAAAATAAAACTAGGAATAGGGTGCCCAGGAAAAGAAGGACCACCTGGAGAACTGATAGGGGTTTGCGGAGGTGTTGGAACAGAAGCATTCAACGCATGGTACCCGGGTGGTAGTGTCGGAGTGACATTGGGCATTCGCTGGGTGTTTATAGGAGCAAGACCAGCTGTAGTGAACCCGGTTGGGACACTCGTAGTAGCTGAAATATGGGCCATTTCGGTAGGGAGACTAAAGTGATAAGTGGTAGTTAACGGGATAGTCTCTGTCTAAGAAAACACCGGAGGGTTGATTTCGGAGACCACAGGCGAATCCGAATTAAAAAGGGTCCTGCGAAAATCACCTATAGACCAAAACGGATCTTGGCCTTCTACCCCAGGAAAAGTCCCAACGAGTGATCCAAAAGAAGTAACAACTAGTTCTCCGGAAGAATTCAGTCGTCTAAAAGGGTGCTGAGAATTACTAGGAAGTCGAAAATCCTCTCGAGTATCTGTAATTCTAAAACGTTCAAGAGAGTCAGTTCGTTCCACTTGAGGTGTGATAACAACTGGGACTTCACTCTGCATCGGAGAGCCTCCAGGTGTGGTTGTGGGTAAGGGTTGTGAACCTTCCATATGCTCTGGAGATAAACCATGCATTCTATGTGAATGACGTGGAGGAGCTATTGTAAACGAGTGACAAACTTCGCGAAGAAAATCCTATGGTCAACTTCGAGAAACAAACAACACGCGCTAGTAAACAAAATCTAGGAAGCAATCACCAGGCAAACAAGACCTTCTAATTTCGAAGCCACTAGTTGGTGATGAAATCCAATGTCACAACAATGAGACAAGAAGGGGCGGGGCTAGGGTGGAAAAGTTACGCTGACGACTTGCTTAACAGACTTACACCCTGGTGCAAGCTCCTACACATAATCGTGGGTATACCCTCCAAGGAGCCCGAGTGAGTTTGGTCAACGTCAATTCCAGGTACCGTGAAGATTTTCCCCTCCACAGTCACCTCGGGTAAGAACCTAGAGAGATAGGCCACTAAGTACACCACCAATAACAATAAATCCTGGGGGAACAGTCGACAGTCCAATCCACACGCAAGGGCAGGGTATCTAGCCCGAAATCAACTCAAATGGCTTCCACTCATCATTGTGGGTATACCTCCGAGTGATCCCCGTAATACGTGCAATCTCTACACTGATATCAACAAAGCAGGGTGAGTAACTCTGCTAATACCAATGTGACCTCATGCTTGACCCTTGTGTGAGAAGGGCTTCCCAGGACAAGATGTTGCAAATGGAATTTAACACTCCCTAACACAAGATGTTGCAAATGGAATTTAACACTCCCTAACACAAGATGTTATTGTGTGTTTTATGCTTTTGGAGAGTGTATCTCTCTTCCTACTCCAAAGCGCTAGCCTAGCTAAATGTTGGTGTAAAAGAGCCCTAGAAAAGAGTTACTAGATAAATTTTATGATTATGCAGTGTTATTAAAGGCTGTTGTTTACTCAAAGGTAACGGAAATGAAACTTATGTTGTATGACTCTGACCCAACAATGCAAGGATGAGAATGAAATATATCACTTTTCATTCAATGAATCCTATGTATGGGAGAGAGAGAGTTTTCCAGATCAACCTTGAACTACAAATGCAAAATTTCCTTTCAAATGCCAATCAAACAATCACTTATCAAATGACAATTCTCTATTGTGTCTTTTCAAATACTTCAACAATTTCAAGAATTTGATTTTCAATATTTTCTAAAGACAAAAACAATTTTTTGAAAGAAAAACTTGTTGTTCACTTTTCAAAAAGGACTCAGACGATGACAACGAGAGTACAGAAAATCAAATGAACAAGCAAATAACCCAATCTACTCTTTCAATGAAAGCAAAAATAAAGAGCAAACCAATGTAGTCTTTTCAAATGCAAAAGAAAATGATCATAAGAAAATGAGAAAAAACAAGCAAACTTAACTTTCAACCAATCATTGGATCTTAACTAACCAAACACACTCAGATTCTGAAGTCGAAGAGAATGGTTTTGCCAAGAAAAGCCAAGAAACAAAAGTCAAGCCACAAATGACAAGAAAAGACTTAAAACCCTAAGACTGTTCATGCATACAAAAAAAGGTAAGAAAGATATCAATCAGAGGTCCAAGAAACTCACAAGAGGCAATCAAATTGATCTGGGCAGTTAAAAATGCCAAAACTTAAAATCAATTTTTTGACAAATGGTGTTCGCAGGCAGGCAATATAATATAGTGCGAGAATCACTGATTCTCGTAGGTGACCCTTGAGCAGGGTGCGAGAACCTCGCACTGAAACCTATAGGCAGAGTGCGAACTCTACCTATTCTTGTAGGCTGCAATGAAGTGCAGTGCGATAATTCCTGAACATAAGCAAAAATTTGAAAAATGAAGCAAAATTCAAAAAGGCTTCTGGACCCAGAAGTTCTATGAGGATATCCTAAAGACTCAGAGACTGATAGGACAAGAGAAAAGTTAAACCAGAGCAAATGGCCACAGAAAAATATCACAAGCCACAAAGAAAATGGGATTGTTCCCCAATGGAGTCGCCAATTTTGTTATTGGATAAATCTGTAAGTGCGGACACAAACCGATCTCCCTAGATCCACCTGGATCTAGAACAAAGCAAGACAGAACATGACTCTTTCCCTAGATTTTAACCATTGAATTAAATAGGAGACAAGGACAAATGATGTACCTTATGATCGCTTCCTGTGGTCTTTGTTGCTCCCGCTTCGCTCCAGTTCTCTCGTGTAGTCAAGACCAAGACAACACAAACCAACCAAAGTGAAGAAAGCACAATCTATTCAATAGTCAATATATGTATATGATCAAGGAATTATACAATAAAGTGGAATTAGCTTTATGGGAAAGGGACATAT
>CBVK0100357184.1:0-12872 GCA_900067695.1 Picea abies
ACGGCCTCGGCGGGAGGAGCTTCCTCTTGCCATATCAAATGAGCAAGGAGAGCAGAGCGCGAGAAGCAGTAGCAAGGAGGTGGAAGAAGCACCCACCACAGGGTGGAGAAGATAAAACATGGATGGAAGCGGGGGACAACAGAGACGAACAACCAAAAAGAAGTAGAAATGAAGCTAGAGAGGGACACAATTAACATAGTCACCCAAATCCAGGAGCCATAAGTAGAGGATGCGCCCATAATTGACAAGGATATGGGACGTATCCATCACTAAACATAGTCGCTCCACCACCTTCCCATACCACATGCGAAGGACATGAGGATCAAACATGTGAGGTGAGTGCATGAGCTTGAGTTGAATGCCAGTGAGTGTTGGAAAATATAGGGGTGGAAGAGCTTAAATCACATGGGAGGTGATGTGGGTGACGGAAGTAGATAGAAATTGTCTGCAATGCGAGGGGCCAGGTGGAGGGGGGTCGAGGGCCCACCAACACTTTGAATGTGTCCCTGACACCCATGAGGAAGGAATCCTAACTCTACTTTAAGATATTTTTTATTTTAATTTAAACCCTAATCTTAACATAACCCTAATCCTAATATAATTTTAAATGATTTCAATCCTTTTAATAACACATTAATTATTTTCAAATACATTTAATTATTAAGTATTTGAAAATAATTAATATACCATTAAAATTTCTCTTAAAATTAAAATTAAAGTTTATAAATTAAATACACCCAATAAATATTCATCCACCACAATTATGTGGCTTTGCTTAACATTGATGACCATGGTAGAAGTTATGTCATCCACGCGTGCCTATTATTGTTTAGATGAATCCAAAATGCTTGGAGATTTAAGATGCTGTCACGGTGGACATGGGCGGTAACTTTCATCTTCTGGCCTCACAATTTCACAGCCGCGATGTCCCATTTAATGGGATATGGCCTTAAATGTATACTATTACACATTTAAATGGGATATCTACTAGTACATATGTAAACTCGGGTTAATTTAGTCTTTTTCGTAGCTTTAGAATTATTCATACTGGTAAATTAGTAAATATTAAATGGTTGTTTTTTTACATTCACATCTCTTCATTGTAATAAAATTTTAATTTTTGTTAATTTATGGGGATGATTAAGAATATTCAATATTTAATTTTGTTCATACAAAACTGATTAAGCATTAAAAACCTATTAAATGTGTTCATTATCAATAAGTATACGTTTTTAGAAATAATTAGATGTTTATTATTAGACATTTAAATTTTCAATGACTTGTCATTAAATGTTATTACATGGGGATGTTATTATACAGAAAGAGAATATTTATTGAATTTTTTTAGATTATTCAGTTTTTAATAAAAAATATACAAAGTGAATATCAGATTTATTAAAAACTTTTAAATTAATCAATTTTTTAATAAAAAATATACAATGTGAAAGTCAGATTTATTGATAAAAAAATATCCATAATAGTATCCTAAATTAAAGACCAAGATTTAGATTTAATATTATAACCTTAGCCCATGTCATTGTGAGTTTGTTAACCCAAATTATTAATTAACATGCTTACCACATTTAACTTGTAAGCATCACCATGGCTGAAGACGTTTAGGGTTCAGGCTGATGGCAAACAACGTTTAGGGTTCCGGCGGACTATGCCAGACTAAGTTTAGGGCTCCTACGGACGACATTTAGGGTTCCGACGATTATTGGCATAGCCTCTCGGCATTCATCAGCCACCGTTTTGAGTGGCTGGGCTAGTGGTACTCCATTTAATGGCAACACATATCCAAATTTACAATGGTATGACATGAGATATTCCATTAAATGTTGCACCATTGTCTACGTCAAAAAGGGTCAGTTGGATTCTCCATAAATATCAGTGGTTTTTCTTCTTCTTTATTCAGAATATAGGTATTCTGTTTTTCTTTGTGCTTTGAATATTATGCATTCAATCCTGCCTTGTTTCCATTGTTTTTTTTTTTTAAGAGTATCTCTATATGAATTACTAAATGTATGGCTCCTAATTTCTGTATCTCTAACATTAATACACAGTTGCACTGTGCAATCTTTCAGTCTATTTTTTTTAGCAGCTCTGGCTCTTAATTGTTGTATCTCAAACATTAATACACGGGTGCAGTGTGCAATCTTTTGGTCTATTTTGTGTAGTGTTCAATTTTTTAGTTTATTTTTTATATTTTTAACATAATTTTAATTGGTAATTATTTTTTTGTTTGAAACAAAATTACTTTTTTAATAGAGAGGAATATTTTTCAGCGAAAATAACTTTGATTCAATTTTGAATCAAAAGCAATTTTTTAATACATATAAGTTTGAAGCTATTACAACATACTCATTATGAACATTTATAATATACTCATTATAAACTTAGAATTAACCAGGGGAGAGGATAACGATGATTCCTCACAACCATCCAAACTACACCCAATTGATAAAACAAAATCATGACTAATCTTATTCAAATCTCCACCGTTGGGCAGATATGACAATGCCCAAAAAAACACCAACACCGTCAACGTTAAATTCAATCAACCGCCTGGTTGACGGGTCAAACATATAACTGTTGGGGGCGATCGCACTGCCGTCCGTTGTGCCGACAAAAATCTGATCACGCCACTGTGTAGCACACGTAAAGAAGGGAATGTACTGCAGAAGAGAAGCTACAACGGTCCAACCGTTTTTCTGAGCTTCATATATCATCACCTGTTGTTTAGTGAAAGCGTACAACTCCCCAAAAAAAGAAGCAGCACAACTTCTCCATAGCTCTCCCCTGAAAGTTCAGATATCTTCCCACCTTCTCCACGTTCCCGCACCTCGGATCGAAAACTTCTGCACTTGTGTCGAATTTGGCTCCACTCAACACCATGAATTTATCTTCCATGAAGACACCGTGGAATCCCTGGCTGTGCTGCTGGATCATTGGAGGTAGAATTTCCCACTTGTCTTTCTCCACGTTATAAGCTTCTGCAGCCGCCAGATGGTTGAAACGGTCATCGATCCCGCCAGCGACGTAGACAAATGGTTGAAACGGTCATCGATCCCGCCAGCGACGTAGACAAGTCCAGTGGAAGAATCGACAGAGTAGGCAAAGAAGGATCGAGGTGTAGGCATGTCAGATTTGCGGCTCCATCTGGCAGACTCAAAGTCGTAGATGTATATCCTGTTCATCAGACTCGCATTGTACAATCCGCTTATGAGAACCAGCTTCCGATTTACAGCAACGCAGTGACACCAATGTGGTACTCCAGCAAAGTCGGGATCTTTGATGGGAGATAAGCTTTCCCAGGTGCCCTTCACAGGGTCATATACGTTTACCGTAAAGGCGTGAGTTTTACAGATATAATTCTCGGGTAATACCCTCGGATCTCTTTGAATAAAACATAGGAGCTGCTCGCTCGTCCCATATATCTTTCTATCCGCATAGAACTTAGGGCTACTCCCCATAGCTTTCCAGCTTCTGCACACAGCATTCAGGTTTTTGTTTGATTTGTAAGGCACTCTTAACAAGCACTCTCGAACCAGATCGTCTGGAAGAACCTCCATTAGAACACTTCAAGCTTTACACAGACGCAAAGGTGATTCCACTGTATTGGATTGCTGCTTAGCTTTACTTACAGTGCTATCCTCGTGAACAACTGTTGCTTTGCGTTTAAAGATTGGAATAAACATTCTCTTTATTAGCTTTTTGAAAACTAATTTTATTTTTGGAATTGAGTTTTTTTTTTTTGTTTTCCTTGCATTATATAAGTTAACTTAGAGCATACTCTAAGTTAATGTAGAACTGTGCATGGGTGCATTATATAAGTTAATGTAGAACTGTGCATGGTGAGGAGTACAGTCCATAAATATTTTATTTATTATAATTTTTTTAAATTAGAATTTTGTTTTTGGAATTTACTTATAGTTTTCCTTTGCATATCAATGTAGCACTCTACAAGGTGGTTTCTTTTCTTTATTTATTTTAAATAAAAAATAAATGAAATAAAATTGTGAACAAGTGCAATTTATTATTGTGGTGAGCACATGCAATAATGGGATGTGCATGCTAAATTTTGATGTATATGTGGATGGATGTTAGAATTTGGTTATTTTTAGTTTTCATTGCATAATATAAGTTAATGTAGAACTATGCATGGTGGTTCCTTTTAATTTTTAAATAAATAATTCATAAAATAAAAATTTGAATACTTACCATTTGTTGTGGTGAGAGGATAGGTCATAAATATTTTATTTATTAATTAGTTTTTTTATAATTAAATTTTTATTTTTGAAATTTAATTATTTTTAATTTTCCTTTGCATATTAAAAAAATAATGTAGCATGTGCATGGTGGTCTCTTTTTGTGGTGAGGTGAGCAGAGGTAATAATGAGATGTGCATGCCAAATTTTAATATACATGTGGATGGATGATGTTCTTACAAAATTTTGATGTACATGTGAATGGATGTTATTAATGACATGGTATAACCAAATCTTAGGGTTTGTAGATATTTATAAAAAATGCATAGAATATGGGTTAGAATTTGGAAGTTAAACAAAATGAATTTATTTTAAATATGAAATATTTTTTTTTTTAAATTATTGTTTTTATAAATGAGTTATATAAATAGGATTTAAAAATGTTTTTAATTGTATAAAAGTTTGTTTGCTTGTAATATAAGGAACTAGATTAATGATTTAATATCTAGAGGTATTAGGACTCAAATTATAGCCCCTTACTAACCACCATGGTTATTTCTTAAATATTGAGGATGAGTCAATTTATATTTGTGGATGGAATCTATTAATAATTAAGTTTTGATAGGTCACCTTCAAAATAAATAAACCACAAGTCATGAAGTTTTAACTCTAACATATTAACTCTCCTGAAATGAAAATTTTTAATTTCACTTGCAATTTCACTAACATTCATGATTTAATTTATATGACATCATGCATAGTTAGGAGTTTAGAATAAAATGCTAAAAAACCAAACTTTAAGTTTCAAACTTTCATATATACGATTTATTCCTATATTGTAGTCACTACATATACATTGGTAAGTTAATAACAATTAAGTGCTTAAATATGAGGAATGCCCATTCTTATTCTTTTGAGGGGTGGTTAGTAAAGGAACACTTGGAAGGGACAAGACAAATAATTAGTTGAAGCAACATGTAATAAAACTTATCACAAAAAATTGTGGCAACAACAATATGAAGAAGCAATTACAAGTTCAAAGGTGGTTATGGAAGTACTAGTTGAAGAAAAATCCTACAAGGATGGTGGGACGAAGAAAGAGAAAAAGAAGGACCATGGAACAAAGCGGGAGAACGAGAAGGATAGTGGAATGGAGGAGAACAATAAGGTGTTGTGAAACATAAGAAAAAACAATAATGTATAGTAGAAAACAAGAGGGAATATTGAAAACAACAATCACACAAGAGACAACAATTTTACGTGGTAAAACACTTAGCAGAGAAATGTCCACAGGAAAACAACAATCGATATTCTTATTTATCAATATGGATATTACAGAAGCTCAATGGAAGGATTACTTCCTCTCATATCTATTTGGCCTTTGCGGGTTACAATTTATAACAATGCTTCCACCGACTCAATTAATTTTCTAACCTCCATATCCAATTATTGGGTTGATAAGTTGAGTTATAGCTTAAATCTTAGTGAAACTTTGTCGGAAGTTATCACCCATTCAATAATATCCACCTTGACAACAATTTACCTAATTACCTTTCCCAAGTTCATTCATAACCCTTTTTGCAAGCCAAGAGAATCCAAACACCACCACAACTTCTGTAACAATATTGGCTTCGTGAACATGCCTACACAATTTGCTCAAGTAAGGATCACTCCTCCTCCATCAATAACCTATATTACAAAGTGATGTCTTGTGCCATTTTGATATAGTAGACTGTTATTCAAAAGAACAACACTTTGACTACCACATAACACCTTATCCTGTATTTGTCCAAACTTATCTAATATATCCATCCATCCATGCGAGACATAACCTGAGGTAGTTCTCCTCTTGTCCAAATATCCTGCAATATATAAATTAAAAAAAACCATAGACTGAATCATTGCAACCACTGTAAGTAATATTCATGCCTCTAAGATACTAAAGCACCCATTCCCAAATATCTTTACCTAGATTTTCCATGCATCCACTCGCAACACCAATTGTTGCATGTGAAATATTTAATCATGGTCATTTCATCACATACATACTTCCTACCATACTTTCATATGGTATACGAGACAAAACCTTTTATTCCTCATAACTAGGACATAAACTTGAAGAAATATTACAATGGAAAGCTAAAAGGTTATTTATGAGTTTCAAAATGTTCATATTGAATCTCGTCAGTATCTTCTCCATATAATTTTGTTCTGAAAACCACATATTACCAGTTTTCTAATATTTTTATGCTTCTATGCCCAAGATTTGTTTTTGTACTCCTCGATCCTTCATCTGAAATGTCTTATCCAACTAAGCCTTTAATCTGTTGATCTCAATCACGCTTTGGATTGCAACAAGCATATCATAAAAAAATAACATGAAGATAACAAATGTACCATAAATACAATTAGGGTGAAATCATGAAGATGGGTGTCTATTTTGCTTGTTTTATGAGAAAAAAAACTGCATTTTCACAAGTTCTTCAACTTTCGGCATACAAAATTATTATTTTTATTTAGAATTTCACTTTACAGTAAAAAAAAAACTTGTGAAGAATTTTGTTAGCTTTCCAATGACTATTTTTCATTTTTTTTTTTATTAAGATTTGACATGTAAATTTGACAATTGTTTAACAATATGTTCCTTAAACATGAAAGGAATGATAATGCGTTATATTTTCCTCCAACAATGTATCTATTATTAAACTTATGTTTTTAAGAAACAAAATATACTGCAACAATACACAGAGACTATATTTTATTATGACTATAATTTTGAGTCTAATGGATGAATATTATAATTTCTAGAATTTTTTGAAGTTGACCAAGCTGAAAACATTGCAGATTTTAGACACATGTATTCCTCCACCTTGTATCTATCTTAACTTTTACTTAAAAATAAAATCTAAAAATACCCTTTTGAAAAGAGCACTTTAAGGATTACGAATATAAATTTTTCTAAATTTTTCACTGTGTATTTTTAGAGATACAGATATTTCATTTCACTGAATCATAATGTTTGTTGAAAATATTATGCAGTGATTTTTTTTTAAAATTAAATAAAATTAGATGAAAATAATGAAAATGAAAACAAATTATATAAATTGAAAGTAAATTCAATTTTGCAAATGCTGGTGTCATTTGCGAAATCAAATTCTGAGTATTTGCAGGAGTCCACAACCTCCAAAGTTTAGGTAAGCTTGGGGCAATTCTATGGTTTCTGTAGATAGTCCCAATTTCTAGTTTTTGGTCGAAAGATTCATTTGGACGAAACAATATTGTTTCGGCTAAAAGATTAAATTCTAATGGAAATTGTCAAAACTAAACAATTTCCACAGTTTTCGGCCGAAAAAACCTTGTTTCGGCCGAAAGATGGTTGAGCGAATTCCGTCGGTCGAAAAAAATGAAAAGACACGTCGTATTGTTTCATCTCGCACCAAATCATATAAATACGCTCTCGATCGAACACATTTAACACAATTCATCACTTGTTTGATGGTTTTCTAGAGCACCTAAACAAAGTTTCAAATCAACTTTTTGGTTTTTGTTGAATAAGGTAATTGATGTTTGTTCAAGTTTTTATTGGAATAACAATTTATATGTTGAAAGATGAATGTTGAGCATTTTTTCAAGGTGAAGTCTTTTTTGAACATATCTTTTACAGATAACTATAAAATTAATGCAAAACAAAAGTTTGCGCAAGAAAAAATTTGATCGCAATCGAGATGATACTCTCCATAACAAACAAATGAAGGAGCATTGTTGGAGAAATAAACGAGAACGTGCAAATATTGAAGAAAGAAACGATGATAATGTAAATAGAGATTTTCAACAAGAATAAGTCCAACCAAGTATGCATGCACATATTTTCTATATTAAAAGTATAGAATTCAAATTTAAAATATTGTTTATTATAATTGATTGTAATTTTACAATTTGATGTTTTTCAGAAAACATACATAGATTTGTCTCATAATGTCGAAGAAGACGTTGAAATCGAAATTTAAGTAGAAGACGTTGAAACCGAAATTGAAGCAGAAGACAAATCACCTATAGATATGTACATAAATTTAGATAATACAAGATGAACACTTGTATATATAGTTTAGTGAATTTATGTTCGGGTTTTGTTTTTTAATATAAACTCTAAATTGAAATATGCAGGAGAATCTATCAACATTGATGATAAAATATTATAAAATGTTGATACTGACAAATTTGGGAAGAAAAAAACTAAGCATTATATAAGATATCAAACTAAGAATATATATAATACTTTTTTCAAATATGAATCAGTAACAGTACAAGCTCAACTTTTACTCTGTTTAATAAAGTCAAGAAAGTTAAAAGAAGCTACATCATTATTGAGTATTCAAAAGTCGACAAAAGATACAAAGGTGAAATAGAATGTCTTTGACAATATAACTAGTGTATTAAAAGCTTTAGGAAAATTTTGAAAAAAAGATGTCAGTGTTGCACATAGAGCGATACAAACAACAATTTTTTCATCTAGCAATATAAAAGATCGTTTGACACGACACATGGAAAAAACGATAGGAACGCCAAGAAAAACATTGCACAAACATAGAAAATTTCGATTGCAAATAGATGCAAATGATGAATTGGCTTGTTGGACAGTGATTTCTAGACAACCCTACAAAGATAGACTTGCAGAAGATGTTAAAGAATTGGCTCGTAATTGTTGGTTGGAAGAATCTCGTGTTTCACCACATACAAGAGATGTGTTGCGATGAAGAATAGCATGAAAAAAATATTAAGAACATCCAAAACATATATTTCCAATGACACAAATAGAATTGTTCAATAAGTTCAAAGAAGAGGACAAAGAAGTTAAAATTTCTATCAAGACATTTGTGCAACAAAAACCATGGTTTGTTAGACCCATGATTGTTTGTGAAACTTGTTGTTGTCGTTATCATGTGGAATTTGAGTTGTATTACGACACGTTTTTTGATTTTGGTAAAAAATTGTGTCCAAGTTCACCTCCTCATTCCGTGCTTTTATATCTGAAATTCTATGTGAAAGAAAATGTGACTATTTATTTTACAAAAAAAAATGTGTTGGAGGAAGAAATGTGATCATTGTGGAAATCTAAGTTTGTTTCACTCAAAGTATCATATTGATATGAATGATCAATCATTTTCTAATATAACAATCAATTGGAAGAGATATGAATATATCAACAACACGACTCCACACTCTTCAAATGTTATTTCCAAAATGATTGTTTTGATAGTAGATAAAATCTGTGATAGATGTTTTGAAGAAGTTTGAGAAATAAATTTATAAATACACCAAGCATTCACATAGAGATCAATGGAAAGACCTACAATTCAAACAATCCCGAGAAGTGTTTCCATTAGGGACAATTTTGTCTGTAGTTGATTTTGCAAAGAATTACACATTCGCTTCACAAAAAGAAATACAAGGTGAATATTATCATTCTGATCAAGTCACAATATTTGTCCACGTTCCATATATACATGCTCAACGAAGTCTTGATAACATAGAAAGCACCAACGACAATCGACATGTTATTAAATACTATCACTTTTATATAAGTGATGATCGAGCACATGACACACATTATATACAACATTGTTTTGATACATTTTATGATTCATTGAAAGAATGTGAAATCAAATTCGATCGACATTGGATATGGTCAGATGGGTGTGCGGTTCAATTCAAATTTTCACGATCATTCTATTGGTTATTTCGTCTTCATAAAAAATCCAACATTACACATTGTTGAAATTTTTTTGAGACTGGTCATGGAAAATGAGAGCATGATGGTGCCAAGGCATGTATAAAACAAGCACTTCGAAGGTATCAGATGAACCCTCATGTCGATCAATTTGAATTCGCTGAACAAGTTGTTAAATGGTGCAAAATGGCACTAAGCCATGAATATAATCTGTCAAGGGATGTGCGCAGGTGTGTCTATATATACATGTGTTACACATGTACACATGATATTTTTATTTGAACATGTTCAAATTTATATTCAATCTTCAATCATTTTCTTGAGAGATTTCAAGTAAACATGTTCTTGTCTTGTGCAGGTTTTTTTGGTATGTTGGAATCCAAGATGTAAATAGATCAATCCCATATGACGCCGATACAATACATGGGACACGAAAAATACATTCAGTTAAAACAAAACGTTATCAAAATGTGTTTGCATTTGATAGAAGAAATGAGTCTTGTTTTTGTTCAGTTTGCATAGAGGACAAAGAATCCATAAATATTTGTGAAAATGAAAATGCAAAATATGTTAAAGCTTGGAGACATAACGAACTTAATGTAAAAGGGAAAATGCCACTTGCAAGCTCAGAGGAGATGGAATCAAATGAAACTATAGTGTCAATTGATGGCAATAGAGTTTCTGATCTTGTTAGAGAAGATAATTTTTATGTTTAATTTTTTTCAAATAACTTGTAGATGTACTTGTGTGATAATCTAACATGAACCATTTGTTGTCCAATATATCCAATTATTTGCAGGAGATGTCTTTTCCATGGTTGCACCTGTAGACAACACTGAAAACGTGAAATATTATTTTATGCGATGCACAGAACAAAAGATGAGGCTATTAGAAGATTTTGATGATAACGGTTTTATAGATGAAAGAGGATCCATTGTATTGAAAGGATATTTTTTTCAGGAAACCCATCAAACCGATACTCATGTTCACTTCCAAGACTATCAGTCAGATGTCATAAGTTGTCAATATAGTCATTTGGTATGTGTAGTGTGCATAAAGTTAATAGAAGTTCAATCAAGAAAAAAAACAAAAGTTAGAAAATGGAAAATGTCCAAATCCGATCATGAACGAATAATTGAAGATGGAATACCATTACGATTTCTTTAAACAAGTGACACATGTACATTCCATAATTTTATATTTTTCATTGAAAGTACACATATTTATGAATATCTAGGACTCTAGAATCATTTCCAATTTAGTTTACTTTCATGGTTTGGATTCAATTAAGAAAAGTTATATTTTTGATGAATTAAATAAAGTTTAACAAGCCTTATTTACAATTTCAGGGAAGAACCTATAGATTGTATCTAGGGAACCTAAATTGACCTATACTTTGGATGATTATACTTTAATCCTACAAATTATCCAAATCGTATACACAAATCCTTTAATGCATGTAACCAATTTACTACATATAGGATAAATGCATTCATTATTTACAATTTGATTGTTCAATGTTTTTTTATATGAAAATGATAACTTCATGTCAAAACTAGGACCCATTTCCATGTCATTATAAAGGACTATTGATGGTTTAGAAAAACTTTAAATTCTGATAAATTTTAATATCAATATAAATTTTAATGAAGATTGCTTACTTATATTAAATTTCATGACTTGTTTTGACTATTTTCATTGTTGGACTTATATTAAATTTGATGACTTGTTTTGACTATTTTCAACCATATTTCTAAATCAAACAAAATTTAAATTATAAGTGAGAAACCATAATTTTTATTTCACATTTTCTTGAATATTTTATTGTGAAATTTCATAAGAAACTATAAAATTTGACGAACTAAAATTGGTTTTACTTAGTTCTTCAATCACACTAAGGATTTCTTCTTCTAAGTTTACTTCTTCTTCATCTTCCAAATGACATTCATCTTGAGCTTTTATCCCCATAAATATAATCTCGGGTTCGTCTTCTTCATTTTCTTCTAATGAGCTATTGTTTTCTTAGGTAAATAATGTTTTCTTTTTCTTGTAGAACTTATTTTTATTATCATTTTGAGTTTTCTTCTCATCACTTTCCTCCTTCTTAGGATAGGGAAACTTATTGGCAAAATGTCCAATTTTGCCACAGTTAAAACATATTAGAGGAATCTTCACTTTGTATTTTCCTGTCCCTTTCTTGAGTTTATTTATGAAGTTTGTAGTTTCTTCATCAGGTATATCTGATAAGTCATATTTGATCTTTTGATCTTGCCTTACTTTAGATTCTTTAAAGGTTGTTTCCTTTTTTGATGATTTATCATTCCCTGTTCTCATTTCATATGATGTAAAAATTCCATGGAGTTGATCAACTGTGAGTGTGTCAAGATCAGACCTATCTTCATTTGAAGAGATCTTGGCATCATATCTCATAGGTAATGACCTTAGTAATTTTTTCACAATAGGTTTATCTTCAAGTTCTTCTCATGTTGCTCTGATTGAATTGACCACTTCATGTACTCTATGAAAGTATTCAACAATGTTTTCTTCTTCTTTCATTTTCATATTTTCAAACAGAGCTCTATAAGTCTGTAGTTTGGCTTCCTTGACTTTGTCATCTTCTTCATATACAACCTCCAACTTGGGCCATATTTCTTTGGCTGATTTACAATGCATAACCTTCACACATATGGAATTAGTCAACCCTCCTAGAATTCCATTAACTGCTCTTGAGTTGTCATTACAAATTTTCTTTCCTACAACATCTTTGGGTGGAACAGTTGGTGCAGTGTAACCATCTACAACAAAAACTAGATATGGTAGGACTAGGCTGGTTTCCCATAGTGGCAGTGCAGTCACACCCCTCGTTTATTTCAAAAAACGCAACTTGGGAACCTTTGGTCTGGTTTTCTTTTTGGCAGACCAGGGAATCCCCCTTT
>CBVK0100357185.1:0-12872 GCA_900067695.1 Picea abies
AGTTAGTTCTCCTACTTCATTTGGTGCTCATGAAGATATTTTTGCAGCTAGACCGAGAGTCCCTTACAACTCATACTTGACTTTATGATGAGCCTCATTTATCATTCATAAACATGCGACTTTATACCTCATGGAATCCCAAACGAGTTTAATTTAAGATCTTTTCTGACTCGTCTAAAAAGGGAAAAGATTGTCGAGTGATTTGTCCCTTTCACACTCGATTAAATTGGATTTGAAATGTCATGAGTCTTAGTTAAGATCGTTTCCAATTTGTTATCAAAAAGTGAAAAGATCGTCGAGTGAACTTGTCTTTTTCACACTCATAAATTGGTTTTGAAGAGATGTCTATTTGGCACAAGTTTACCCATTTTCACACCAAGTAGACTAGAAGACATAAAAAATGACATTTTTTGACATCAAGTTGTGATTGAATCTCATTCCATTGCTTTTAGTATTGAGCCTATAGTCGGTTCTCTCTTTGAGTTATAAACTGTTTGCCTCAGCAGGTTTTCATCCTCAACCAAGTAGAGCATTGTTTATATCCTTCAGAATTTGACACCCTATACCTACGAGGGAACATTCCCCT
The DNA here is from genome assembly GCA_900067695.1 of Picea abies. Classification (NCBI taxonomy): domain Eukaryota; kingdom Viridiplantae; phylum Streptophyta; class Pinopsida; order Pinales; family Pinaceae; genus Picea; species Picea abies. The sequence goes on from CBVK0100357185.1 coordinate 587, forward strand.
GAGTGTCCATCTCCCACATCCACTTCCCTGCATTAAGCATAGGCATGTTCCACTGCTAGAACTAGTTTTGCTTACTTGCAACACTCGTTTCCTCCTCTGTATTATATCATTCATTTGTCTATGAAAAAAAAAGAAAAGATGGGTGGGAAGGGAGTATTATCTTATATCAACAACAATCATGTCACCTTTGAATAGAGCACAAAGTTATTTGAGTCCATTCATCATCATAATTTTGGGATTAGCATGACCTTAGGAAGATGAGCTTGTTACAGAGTCTTCTCTATCGATTGGTTACTCTTCCAGTCCCTATAGAGAATTTCATCGATGTCTCCTACATCTTATGGTTTCATCATCAAGTCTATGCTATCGAAGTCCTCCATATGTCTCATGCTCCTGTTCAAAGGAACTCTATCAACTTGTGTTGGCCACTCCTCAAAAATCTTGACTTTGCATGTCGTCCATACCCTCATTTTGTGTCAGAATCACATGATATTGTAGTCTTATCATGCACCCTTTCCCTACTTTCATCATTGGTAGGTAACCTTGAACCCATCAGTCGACATTTCATCATTGGTCATTGACTGGGTGGTTTTCTTTGTATTCAACGACAAGAAATCTATTCACACATTGGGATTTGTGTAGTGTCTTGGATACCATTAGCCTTATTGGTGGTTTCCTCACCTTTGTCAGCAATTTTTCATCACTGATTGCTATTCAGAGGGTATTTTTCATGTACCTCTTGCACTTGGCACATGCAAAAGATGCACAGGGTTGTTGGTTCATGAAATATTTCTTTGTCCGATTTCCACCAAATCATGAAGCTCCTACTTTGTACCTCGTGTTGATTGATGAGAGATTCTTGAATGCTCTCCTTTCAGCAGGTCTCTTTCTATTGACATCAGCCCATTTATTCTGGAAATGAGACCTAGAGTCTTATGAGTACCTTGAGGCTTGCAGTCATTAGTGTCAGTCTCTCTCGCCATCGATATTTGGGAATACATCAATGTCTCTTGATCGATGGATTCTTCAGGTGTTTGACACCAACTCCTCTATTCACACTTGTAAGAATGCACTCGGTGCCTTGATACTTACTTTCATTATCGGTAGGCTATCTCGCATTTGTTAATGATATACATCAATGACCAGTAATCAAACGATGTCTTATTGTGTTCGACCTCAACTCCTTTATTCACATGATGTAGACTTGCACCTTTGGCGGATTGTGTAGAAGACTTGAAGACATCACTTTGTGGTTGCAAGTTTCCTGATTTGTTGCTTCCTTTTCATTGGACCAATACCTATATGACTTCAGTGATAATGGGGGATCATATTGTACTCCATGGTATACAGATATCCTCAGCTTGGTTTTTTGAGACTGGTTCCAATGGGCCTTGTTCGTGACTATGACAGATTTTGGCATGTAACCACATTTGTATTTTCCTCTTCATGGCTACAGACACTTGTTTGGTATATTTTCCACATGGATATGCAGTGTAACTTTTGGTAGCCATGTATGCAAAGTCAGTACAGAATGTAATGAACAACTAAGTTCATCCAGATGGTCCCCTACCACTCCACTTATGGGTTATTTATAATGTATTTCGGCCATCGCAAATACTCCTATGACCTCACACATGAGGGGGCATGTGTTAGAGAAAGATTTTCCTCAACCTATGAAATCTTGCAGAGAGGGCCTTACTCAATTTCCCTATCCAGACTCACTTTCCCTCATTGATAAATCCAAAGACAAAAATATAAATGTTTTACACTTGTACGCATCTTGCACCCTATACAACAAGTGTATACGTAGGTTGCTCCACTATAGCCTTCATACATTGAGATTTGTGCTAGAAAATCAAAATTAAATGTCGGGTTTCCATGTCACGACACAAGATCTATGATCCTTGGCCTTCCATATAATGGAAAATTTTTGACTCGGACTTTTAGTTGAATTTTGAAGGCTATAAAGAGGCCAATTCCGAGCTATGGAAAAGAAGAGAGAGAATTCAACTTTGAGACCAAAGTTGCTCTGGAGAAATTATTATTTCATATTGAGTCTGCATCCTTTTGTCCTTTAAGTATGAACATAGTGTTCATCCCCCAAGATCTTCCCTTGTTGATGGAGAACCTCTTTGTCTCCCTTATATGATCTTGCCTTTGGTGGAGGATTGAAGTGGTGGAGGCCCAACTAAAAGAAACTTGGTTTGTTGGTTCCAAGCTATGCTGACACAAAAGTCTATGTTTTCACTTCTGTTGATCATTTATTAATAGAAATACTCCTTTTCCATCTAATTGATATCTTGCAAACATATGAGTTATTATCCATGGGCATGTTTGTTTTGTATATTAATGGATTATGCTATCTAATGTGCTAACCTTTTATATTATCACTATATGCTTGCTTCGTTTGTTTGTTGAGAACTTGTTACAGATATAAAGCTTTGGGTCAAAGTGCTCAATGATAGACATCATCAAACATTTGGACGAGGTAGGTCCCTTTCTTATCTCGCTTGCACATTGGTTTATATAGCATGTTTATGGGAAAGAGTTGATTTCTGCAGTCCTACATGTATGTTGTGGTTTACCCTAACCATAGAGATATTTTCCTCGTAACAACAAATGGAACCAAATAGCAAAGTGGAAGAATCAAAATCATTAATATCCATCTTCCCCTTTTTGTATAAATAAGATAAACTTGATAGAGAACAAACTTTTTCTTCTACAATTTTGTAAAATCTTTTAGAGTATGAATAAATGAGAATCCATTGTTGGCCAAGATATTTTGAAGAAAAACTTCATTCTTAAATATTACAATGTATATAACATCTTCTACTAGTTTACTGAGTTTAATGGTGTAAGAATTTTCTTTTATACGGAAGATTTTTCTCATGTATGAGAAATCTAATTTATTTTGTTGATCTCATGAAACTTTTTTCTATAGACATAAGCATGGTATTGTAACTAGTTGTTCATTTCTATACTTTTCTAGTATGCATCTCATTATTTAGATTTCTACTTTTATTTCTCAATAATTTTCTTGCTAAAGATATAAAGTAGTGATATATTTGGCACTATGCTTATCTCCTTGGTTTTGTAGTTTAGCCTAGGAATTAATTTTCATTTTTCATATTATAATAGTTTCATTTCATTCATTGCATAAAAAGAAACATAAATGGTGGACCAGGGTACAACTGGTAAACCCTTCAAAACTAGTAACGATTATTGGGCCATAATTTATTTGGGTTCCCTATTCCAAATAGTGTAAAGAATAATTGGGGCCTTTGATTAGGGAGAACCACTACTAATTCATGGGGTGTTGGCCCTTGACCAAGTTTTGAGGATCCTTGGTCAGTTTGACCTACTTTTGGGACTTCGACAGGCTCTCGAAGGTGAAGCGCAAGATGAAGTAGAGATTGTGGGATATTGGCCCCTTTTAGGGCCCTATTTGGTATTCAGGATTATGTAACGGGTATGGGAATGTCAGCCCACGGGTTTACCCATGTTTAGGCCCATTTTGTAATGTATAAATAAGTAACTAGGCGATGTAAGAAGAGGCTAGTGTGCTAAGTGCTAGAGTTCGATCTATGTGATCGAAAGTGCTAAGTGTTGAGTGGAGATTTCTTTTGTGCATATTGTATGAGGCTTGTAGAGCTCAGTGCAAGCAAGTGTAAGAGATTGAGAATAGGCTTAGTGTTGTAACCTAGCCCGGGGAAGGAGGATCTAAGGAGGTGCGCATATCTCCTTTCCTCTGTGGAGTAGGGTTTTTGTGGATCTGTGCATGTAACTGATTGAAGAAGATAATAAAGAAAATGAAGAGTTGGTGGACGTAGCCCGAGGGTGGGATTGAACCACATACATGTTGTGTTTATCTGCTTTGTGCAATGTATTGATGTGTTTATATGTTAACTTGCTTAGTGCTTCGATATAGATGAATGGTAGATAGATATTTTAATGTTATGTGCTTAATAGTATGGATGAATACTAGATCTGGCCTATGTGGATGTGCTTAGTGCTTGAATATAGTAGATTTGGTTAAATACTCCAATGCTCTGTAATTAGGGTTTAACTGCATTGTAAACTAAGACTAGATATTGATGAACTATAACTGTTAAGTGCCTTGTTAAGGTGTTACAGTCACAGATCTATGTCCCAGCTAAGGTTGCAGACACTAGAGTCCTACAACCACCCCTGCCTCTACCTCAGGTGAGACTTCATCTACTTCGTAGGTGTTGTCAAAGGGGCCGGTAGTTAGGTTTTTGTTGGTGCGTTGTTGTAGCATTGAACCCTGGGTCTGCCCCTATGCCAACAAATGGTTATGTTGCCAGGAATGAAACTGTGATTGCTGGGAACTGAGCAAGAAGAAAATTTGTGCGAAGATCCGACCTGAAACTCTGAAAGCTTTGTGCATAGATCTGTTTTCCTAGTGCGCAACATTCCACCTGATCTGTGAAGCTCTGTGCTAAGAAAAGAAGTCTGATATGAAGAAAGGAGGTAAGATATGAATGCTCTGTTCTCTAATAAAGGTAAGAATAGTGAAAAGTTTTAGATCTGGAAGCTTTGTGCTTTGCTGAAGATAAGATTAGTGGAAATTTTTGTTTCTAAAGTATGGATCTAGGTATGTTTGATAAGATTTGTCCTAGCTTGAAAACTATTACACTGATAGATGAAAGAAGATTTGATATGAGTAGATCTAATAATAATAGTGAAAGATACGGTATACCTATGCATAGAGAGAATGTTCGGAGTAACAAATGGATGCAGGATCCTAGAAATAATTTATTGCAGGTTAGCTACTATGATCCTAGTGCGTAGTACAGGAAAGGTTGGGGATCATTTAAAAGAAAATGAGGATTAACCCTTTCTTACAGTTGCATAAAATCGAGACATCTGGCTAAGGAATGACTTGGTAGAAGATCTAGATGTCTCTGTTGTAGAGCTATGGACCATGAAGTTTTGCATTTCCCTAGAATGATTGCTAAGGTTGAGAGAATGAATATGAACCAAGAAAACCCTAAGGTAGATCCAGAAACTGAGATTATGGTAGAACTCCAGAAAGAATCAGAGAAAGTATTGATACAGATGAAAGAAACCCTAAATGACCACCAACATTTCAACTTATCAGAGATATTCAAAGAAAAAGAGTGCATTGAAGCAACAATAGGAGACTTTGACATTGACTGTGTTTTGGATGAGAAAACACAGGTGAACATCATGACAGAAAGAACTTGGGAACTTTTAGGGGAGCCTTCTATGATTCCTTCATTGGGAGGAATATGATTATTCAGAGGAAAATTGATAACCCTATGTGGAAGGCTTACCCAAATATCTATGAGTGCTCATGGAACTTTGACAGACGAAGATTTTGAGGTTATTAAATTTATTGAGAACAACACTCCATTTACTATGTTACTAGGAAAACCTTAGATCGAGAAGGATTAGACTAGAAGGAAAGAAGAAGAAGTCTTAGAGCAGAAGAAGCAAGAGTTGAAAGATTTCATGACTAGGAGGATCGCACAACTAATTGAAGAACAGGACAACAGATCGAAGCTACTTAGGGCCGAAGACTTGGATGTCGAATTTGCAAGAACACAATAATATTTGCAGAATATTGAAGTACCTATCCCAGCTAGAGAAGAAGTATTACCCTTGAATCTTAGAAAAGAATCTCAGCAACGCGAAGTTATTATGCCAAAAGAAGATAAGAATCATAATGGAAAGAGGAATAAAGATATGAAGCTCACTGAAAAGAAGGCTCGAAATCTCAGCAAGAAGAGAGCAACGATTGAAAAGTTATAGAACATTCCAGAGGGAACTTTGCAAAGGGAAAATTTACAAAACAGGAACTTCGTCGGGATATCAAAACAACATCACATGGCACTTTGCCATAGCGAAGCAATATAGTCATTGGGTACAGTATAACCATTAGACCAACATCGCGAATGGGTAGAAAGGAATTTATGGTCAAACAACTCGCCATCAAACCACTGGGACCATGTCATAATGGACATAACTGAGTTAATGGAGGCTTCTTGCCTGTTGGAGAGATCTGTTTCTTCGTTGTCTATTTATTCCGTCAAACCTTACACTGAGAACACTTTTTCTAACCATGAATCTGAGCCTGTATATTAGTTGATTCCGCACAGTGATCATCGCGCTATCACCATCCATTCTGTTGCATTGACTAGTTACTCTTCAAACCTGAGAGAATCAACCACGAGCATGTATGTCTGAAGAACTTAGCACAGTCGAAAAGTCTATGAAGGAGGTACTCATTGAACTCATGAATAAAGGAGTAATGTCTAAAAGAATAATGTCTACGGGTGTATAAGCATCATCGATGAGAGGAGTGCAAGCTTCCCCGTTGACTGTTCACAGATCCAGGCCATCCCGACCAGCAGCAGAGAAGAGAGCCAAGCACAAAGATGACCTAGCAAATGCAAATCTGATCCCGACCATATTGCCTAATTACATCCCGCCTCTGGTCGGTGCGGTAAGTCGAGATAGTGTGCTATGATATTTTGAGTACACCATGGTTACTGCGTACCTCCTGAACGGGATACATGTAGCAAGAGCACATCATGACAAGATCGTAGCATTGAAGTTCAATGACTTCAACCTTGGAGATCACAAGAACCATAGCATGCTCGTCGCATACAATTACTTGACCAAGTCGAAGGGGAATAATTCGAAGATAATCCCCCAGTCATGGACGATGAACATCGCGTAGTCCACCCTGTTGAACGTAATTAAAATCCCACACTTCAGAAGGCACCAGGAAGTTAACGCTTGTGTCAAGCTACTACTTTCATGTTACCATGGCGGCTACTTATGGTTCGACCACCGTATCATAGTCGATCCAACGCTGATCCATAGGATCACAAGATTAAGTATGCAAGGACCTGATCCACAGGACTTCTATCCAGGAAACACTACAGATTGTGCACTAACACAAAAGATCATGGATACATACGATGATGTTGAGGAGGGGATGCGAGGTTACAAGGTAGCCTCCATTGAGAATGGTGCAGTGCGCCTAGCATGTCAGTTAATTGCAGGAAATCTCGTAAGGAAGAACAGACCCACGCAGGTCATAGGATTTGTCATTGACCTTGCAGGGAAGTGCGTGGAAGGTCTACAGATGAACTGAGTGAAGTAACCAGTTAATCATCTTGAACTGGACTGCCGCGAAGCACAGGATCGGGGCTATGAATTTCCTTTTAGCTGGCTCCTGATCCTCATCACGTTTGTTTCTTGGAAAATGCCAAAAGGTGCAACCTTCCCGGACATCAAGCCATTTGAGCCGCTTGTTGAAAAGTTCACCATGCTCTGGTACTCGAGCAATATGAGCAAACAGTGGTATTCGAATGTTGTTTTTCACACATATTACCTCTAACTGAAGAGAGCCATCAAAGTTGAACCTCGCATGACTCCAAACACCCTACAGAGGTTCTGACCCCTGATGAAGTTCCATGCACATAGACACTTCATCTACATTACAACGCGAGTGGACGAACATAAGGAGGAGCTTCAGTTGTACTACAAGCTCATGGAAGAGGACCTTGAGGAAATCACTAAGGACTGGTCGGTAGACCTCCTTATTCCCACAAAGCTTGAAGAGATGCCTGACCCTAACAACCCAGAGACCACGCACAAAGAACATGATACACCTAGACCCAGAAGGAGTAAGATCAAAGAGGTCCAAGACTTAAGCAGTGCCTTAGGAAAGATTGCATCAGTATCACCTAACCGAGGGGGTGATGATGAAGTCGAAGAGATAAGTGGAAAATAAGATGAACAGAAAAAAGGTGAAGTAACACCGCCTAGAGATGAGACCAATCCCCTAAAGAAGAGGAAGGTTCCTCCCCTAAAATCTTCTTCCTGAAATAAATTCAGAGCCATTGTGACTAAGATGCAGATTGTACTCACTACCGATGATTTTGACTTCATCATAGCAGCCCTAAACGACGCCTCGCAGGAAATCGTGGAGAAACAAGAAGGCAAGCAGGAGGAAACGTATGATAGAATGGAGGTAAAAATCTGAGGGGTATAGTAGCCCCTTCAGTCCAGTCACGAAGTGTCCAATGCGCCCCTTCCATCGGGAGAACCAGAGTTGGGAGATGATCCAACCCAACTCTGCCGACTAGTAGATGAAACCAAAGCTCGCCTTCTTCGAGCATAAGAAGAAACAAAACAAGCCACCTAGGCCTTGAAGCAAGTGCAAAGAGTACTTGTAGAACAACGTCGACTTGTAGAGCAGGATAAGGTTTCTCTCTAGATGAAGTTTGAAAAGGAGAAAGCAAAGATGCAGCAAGAAAAATAACAATTGCTCGCAAATCAAATCGAAGTGAAAGAAGCAGTCAACAGATCACTTCACTCTGTGATAGGATTAGAACCACATGAAGAAGACTGAGTCACGCATCAAGTAGAGCAGCTCAAAGAAGCTATCCAACAACTACAACGACGAATAACAGACTTAGATCTCTGCATAGTGCCCAGACGTATGAGTGACTCACTGAGAATCCAGAACTGAAGAGACTAGAGTCACAGCTCCAAGAGGCGAAGAATCAAGTAGAAACAATATAGGCACAATTGAAGCCCCTATCAGTTGTTGAAAGGATGAAGTGATCCCAAGAGCAGCACACTGCCCAGTAGCAGGTCCACACTATTCAAAGAAAAGTCATGGAATTGAATCAGAGGCTCCAACCTATATAGGATGAGGCTTACCAACTGTTCATAGAGATCAAAGGTCGAGGAGCAGAACTGGAGCAAGTCGTCAATGTAGCTGACCAATGCCTGGAGGGACCTATAAACGAAGTTTTCATACAAGATTTTGCTAAATAGGAGGTCGTGGCACAACAACAAGTCAAAGCAGCTCGAGCCAAGCTTGAGGCTTTTGAAACTGAGCTACCTAGATCAGAGTGACTCAGGATGAGTCACAGGTAAGTGTTGGGGGCCTACTGGCCCTTGACCAAGTTTTGAGGATCCTTGGTCAAGTTTGACCTAATTTTGGGACTTCGACAAGAGACAGAAGGTGGAGTGCAAGATGAAGCGGAGATTACAGGATCTCGTCCCCTTTTAGGGCACTTTTTGGGATTCGAGATTATGTAACGAGTATGGGAATGTCAGCCCATGTGTTTACCCATGTTTAGGCCCATTTTGTAATGTATAAATAAGTAGCTAGGCGATGTAAGAAGAGGCCAGTGTGCTAAGTGCTAGAGTTAGATCTATGTGATCTAAAGTGCTAAGTGTTGAGTGGATACTCTTTTTGTGCATACTATATGAGCCTTGCAGAGCTCAGTGAAAGCGAGTGTAAGAGATTAAGAAGAGGCTTAGTGATGTAACTTATCCCAGGGAAGGAGGATCTAGCGAGGTGCGCAGATATTCTATCCTCTACAAAGTAGGGTTTTTGTGGATCTATGCATGTAACTGATTGAAGAAGATAATAAATAAGACGAAGAGTTGGTGGATGTAGCCCCAGGGTGGGGGTGAACCACGTATATGTTGTGTTTCTATGCTTTGTGCGATGTATTGATGTGTTTATATGTTAACTTGCTTAGTGCTTTAATATAGATAAATTGTAGATAGATATGTTAATGTTATGTGCTTAATAGTATGGATGAATACTAGATCTGGCCTATGTGGATGTGCTTAGTTCTTGAATATAGTAGATCTGGTTAAATACTACAATGCTTTGTAATTAGGGTTTAATTGCGTTGTAAACTAAGACTGGATATTGATGAACTATAATTGCTAAGTGCCCTATTAAGGTGTTATAGTCACATATCTGTGTCCCAGCTAAGGTTGCAAACACTGGAGTCCTGCAGCCACCCCTGCCTCTACCTCGGGTGAGACTTCATCTGCTTTAAAGGTGTTACCGAAAGGGTTAGTAGTTAGGGTTTTGTTGGTGCTTTTTTGTAGTGTTGAACCCTAGGTCTGCCCCTGTGCCAACATGGGGTCATTTAACCATATCAACAAGAAGGTTTTATAATCTTCAAACTAAATGAAATCAATGATTTTCATATATTTTTCTACCATAATATGCATGTGATCGATCTACATTGACCGCCTCCCAAAAAATTATTTTCATCTGTCCTCTCTTTGTCGATTATTCTACTTCTTGTTTCCTCTTCCATTACTATAGAGCACCATTGGAAAATACAATTTTTATCTCAAAATTAAAATATTGTTTGAATATGTTCGAATAACTTTCTTACATATTTTAACATATCATGGTTTTCATTTCTTGAAATATCTTTGACTTGCGTTCATCACCTTGTGCTCGTTCTTGTATCTCTCATAGATTTTTGTTTATGATATGTCAATAAATTTTTTAATCTAGGGTTCATGGTCAAAAGAACTTCTCAAATTTAACACATCCTTTTGATTGAACGAAGGCCCGATATGTTCATTTCAAAAATTCTAGACTAGTACCTTAACCACTTCAATCAACTTCATGTTAGAATGAGGAAACCTACCAAAAAAGGCCCAATAATATGTTTGACTTAGGTTGTCACTTTATCTTTATTAGAATACTTCCAAAGAACTTTGGAACTTACTTTTAAAATGTTAGATGTCCTTGTGAGCAAGTGATGTTGCCTTACGGTTTTGTTTACGATCGATTTTGACAGGACATGATGGTATGCATTACGATATTTTGATTGAGTATTATTTCCAATTGAATAAAATGCAACCTAATTATTTATAACAACGTGAATAGTGTTATTCAAAATTTTAATTATCCTTATGCCAATATTTTTCCTAAAAAAAACTAAGTTGTGTGATTTTAACAAAGCCAAAAATAACTAATATTTAGATGTCTCATTTTTTTATTCAAAATATTCTTTAATAATTTTATTGCACTGCCAATCAATAGATCATCTAGGTAAAAATTAAGTGGGATCTTAATGATTTATATTGAGAGTGAATTGGACATGTTGGTGTTTGGTATAATGAACAACAAATTGTTCATCATGAGATTGCACCATAGGATCCTCTTCACTAAAAGGTTTATTAAAATTCATGGATCTATTTTCTCCCTCTATATATCCAACATCTTGCAAAATTTCCATGTATTCTTCAATTAAAAAATTGTTTGTTAATGGAACATTGTTTGTAGGTTGACTTGATGTTGGAATTAAAATGCCCTACATTGGACACATATGATTCACCTATGATTGTATATTGGATGTAGCTTGGGTGGTTGGGAGGAATGATTGTTATCCTCCCCACCCAGGTTCAATTCCTTGTAAGTGACATGTGATTCCCTTAATGGTTCTATAAGATACTCTTGTTGTTGAGTATGCTTCTCTTGTTGTTGAGAAATCAATATCCCACCAATCTTGTCCTCCCCATGTTCTGTCATTAATTTAGGGGGGGTTTCCAGGGACGTATCAAGCTACTAGTCTTCGGTGTCGTGAACCACATGAAAAAAAATATATGTTTCACATATGATTATGAAGTAGATATCACTTCAAAATCCATTTTGAAAGGAGTTGAGGTTCCCATTGGTGGATGCTTATGTTTTTCCATACCAAAATTTGTCTTTTCTCTTAGTTCATTAATTTTTTTCAGGGAGATACTCCTTCCTATCAAGCATTCTTACTCAATTTTGTATGTTTCCCATCATCACAAACATTAAATACAACGAGAGATTGACAAAATTTGACTTCTCAATCACACAAAACACTAAAAAAGTATTGAATTAGTAGTATTTAATAGGAATTTCTATGTTCTTATAGAATGCCTAAGATTTTTAAAGAAAATAAGGTTGGGCCTTGTGTTCTTTTGGTTTTATATAGGAAAGAAAAAGAACATGTTATTAGCACATGCACATTATTAAATCATTCATTCTAATAATGTGTGTGTGTTCCTATTACAAGAGTTGTTCAATCTACCATTATAACATTAATTAGTTGTGGGTTCTAATGAAGAGAGTTCCACATCAAATCTAAACATGATCAAGGGGGTAAACAAGGGCTTAGATGCCTATAAATGGTCAATGGGTAAATAAGGGCCTATTTGTAAATGGGTCTAGATGCATAAACATGGTCAAGGGAGGTAAACAAGGGAATTAACCCCTAATTGAGATTTCTTGAGATCAAGCACCATGAAAAAACCTTATACATAGTGACACAAGCCCTTATTAGGGGGTATTTTCACTAGGAGCTAAATACATGCTTCATTAAGATGTTTCACATGCTATGGATGGGTCTGAAGGCATTAACATAGTCATGGTAGGGAAACAACATCCTCTGGGCCTTGTCATCGGTTGGGAGAGAGAAACAAC
>CBVK0100357186.1:0-12872 GCA_900067695.1 Picea abies
TCCCTGGGTTGATAATTTATGTTTCACTTAGTTGTTTGAAATTAATTAAGCAATTATAGTGACCAACACCTCCCTGGAGGACCTCGCCCAGCTGGAGACTCCTGGGTCTCCTGGAAGAATTTAAGGATATCATCAACCCCAATCTCATCCTCATCCCCTCTCATGTGAGGTGTGATGCTAACAGGGTAGCAGATCATCTAGCAAACAAAGGGATCGACACCAAATCCGATCTCATCCACTGGCAAGCCAATGTCTCTACAGAGACCGAACTCTCTCACGAGTGCAGAGACCTTGCTGACAGAGACTTTCAAATCCCGTATGGGGTGACAAGTGGAAATGGAGTGCCAACTGTCCCCGCACTCAGCCAAGGCTTAAATGCTGGGCGTGGCATCCACACCACCATCACTACGGATGGAGGGCCACATTAAAACCAGCTCTGCCATGGGAGGACTCCTCCCTCGCGCGAGCATTAACGAGATTAGCCACAGAGATGATAAAGGAGGTTATTGGGTTCTGCAGATGGATTATGAATTTCTTTTTGTTCCGGTCTCGGCTCTGTTATCCGTCTGGAGGCCCTGGAGAATTGATGAGTGTGTCTTGAATTGGTTTCTATCCGCTTCCCGGTCTGTGTATTTTCCTTGGCCAGCTCTCAGCACCATGCCGAGGGAGCGAGGAACGCCTCGTTGCGGGTCCGCATGGTATGCCCGTAAGGAACAGTGGCAACAAAAAGAGCATCTTGAACGTGCTTTAGCAATGGCTACAGCTCTGATGAGAAAGAGAGCCCGCGCTGAGGAGAGAGCTCTGCTCTCCACCATAGCCGAGAAAGGTGTGGGTTGTAGCAGTGTGGACACAACTGCGTTGGAGGGGAGAAACGAGGAATTGTACCCAGCCTGCATAGTAGAAGAGGACCCAACTCTGGCGGACCTGCCGCCAATGGAGCTGATGAGTGACATTGGGAGCTTTCGCGGTGGGGACTGCAACTTCATTTCGGGGGTGGAAGCCTTCCCTCCTGTCTGCATTGTGGAAGAGATCCCCAGACCTGACTTGGATGACGCTGTCGATGATGGAGATGCAAATGCGAAGGAAGGACACTGTGAGGAGGGCCAGTACTACGCGAGACACGAGAATGTAGGTGGAGGCATGCATGGACCTCTTCTCTGCGAGGAGCACTTGTCCTTGGTGTTTGAGCTCCGCAGCCACTTGGATGACCTGGAGTATCGAGCAAGCATTATGAGCCAGCGCTTGGACGTCTTTCTGGATGCCTACTCTGGAGCTCCAGCTCGGCGGAAGTGTCCCTTCTGTGCACAGTCTTTCGCCATCCCGGCCGGCCCCACGGGGAAAACAACTGTTGATGACAGTTCACCAGTCACTTAGGTCTCTCATGTCCTATGGTTTTAGTTTATTGCTACTGTTTTACTACTACTGTTTTATGTTTTCTTAGACTTTGGGCACCTGTCCTGGTTTCCTCCGGGCAGGATAGGTGCCAATAGATTATAGATGTTTATGCTTGGCGTCGATGCTGGTTTCCGGCTTCCGGCAACATTTTGACTGATACAGAATCTTGACTATGTACATTTTGATACAATTTTTGATAATATAGCATAGAAGGCTCTACCCCTTTTTTAGTTAAAAAAAAAAAAAATATTCTCTATAAAATTATGTTTACTTAGCAGAAAATATGGAGTGCTGATGAGATTCGAAAACGCAAGGATGCAGGCGTACAGATTCTTCGAATGGGTCGGAAAACAACATGATTACAGTTTATAACTGATTGTACAAGATTGTAGTGGTCACTGGGTAAGAAAATATTTACAGTTTATCTCATTCTTTCTATTGATCTGGACTCTAAATGCAAAGGGAATTGCAAGATTATGCGCACAACATAGTAGTGGTCACTGGGTAAGAAAATATTTACAGTTTATCAATACCCCCCCCCTTTTTTTTTATTTGCAGGTTAAGCAGAGGGGATTTTGAGCTAGGAACATGGCCCTTAAGGCTCCGGTGTTTCAACTACAGCTCTGATACCAAATGTAATATCCAGATTTAATTTTACATCAATTTATTTTGATAAACTAAGACAGTAATTTCATAACACAGTAATTTTATAATAGTAACTTCCATAACTCAAATTTTACTATGAATAATAAAAAAATTTCTAACATAATACATCAATGCATAAATTTTAGAGAAATACCTTAAGTTTGATGCTAGTAATCCTTCCTATTGTCTGCAGCTTGCTTCCTTCCCGCTTCTTTAGAACACTACCCAAAATCGTCCTCCCTGTCGACTAGTTATCTCCTAGCCCCAGGATATCAACGGATATCCTGGCCCTCCGAGCCCAAAACCCCCAGCAACCCCTAGTGCACTGTGTCGATTCCACTCCAAATTTCACTCTGCCAATCCCCCGCTTCCCAAAATTCATCCCCAACTCCCGTAGAATAAAATCCTCCCCTCTTCCAACTCCTTTCCCCCCCTTATCCCTCCTTCACCGACTTCCCTTCATTTACTCCCTACCTAATATCTTATCCCATTTATTTAATGCTTCTTATCCTTTATTTAATGCTTCTTATCCTTTATTTAATGTTTGTTATCCCACTCATATACGTAAGTTTTAATAAATTAAATTATCAACCCTATTAATTCTTTACTCACATAATTAAAGAGTTGATTAATAATTAAATAACCATTGACAATTATGAACAATTAATTAATGATAATTAATTTAGTTAATATTATATAAGAAACAATTTTTAGGATTATATTATTAAATTAATTATAATTAATGATCAAGGGTCGTTACAGTGTTGACTCCAGGGGTTATAGATGTCTACCAATCAGTCAAGTTGGCGAGTGGCACCCTTGGAGCACGTGGTGCATCCTGAAGGGCACGTTGCACGAAAGAAACACAAGTTGGCGAGTGGCACCCTTGGAGCACATGGTGCATCCTGAAGGGCACGTCGTGAAAAAAAACCATAAGTTGGCGAGTGGCAACCTTGGAGCACGTGGTGCGTCCTAAAGGGAACGTCACATTGATATTGATCAAGGAACAAACCTAGATGGACCTAATACATTTAAAACATTAAGAAATTCTTAAGCTACTTCCCTAAATAAATGTTGCCTAGTTCAGAATCTAAGTCCTAAGTCTAAAACTTCTCAAGGTAAAAATTTAGTCTAACCTTAAGAAAAAGACCCTAGAATAAAAATAAAAGTTTAAACAAAAACCCACTTAAGTAATAGTTGGGTCTTCATAAAATTCTTGGGGTAAATGACGAGAGTAAGAATTAAATTAAAACTAATGGTTTTAAAACTTTGCAAAGAATAAATTATTTCCAACTTGTGAAAGTACAAAAGATATTAAATAAATAATAAATGGGAAGGATTTAATAGAGCAACTACCATTTTGGGTCTAATAAAAAGGGGAAAGAAGGGAATAATAAGAATTAGGAAACTAGGTAATGGAGGAAACTTAATAAAGGAAAGTTGGGAACTTATGGTAAAAAGCAAGGTCAACATAGTAAGGAATCTGCAATTAAGAACCTGCTAATCTGAGCTAATTTAGTAACATTTTTTTTAGGAAAGTATTTAAAACATGTAAGGGGATATAGGAACACCTAGGAGTAAATTTAGGAGTGACTCTAGGTGGGTGAGGGATTTGAGACAATTAATAAATTTAAAGAAAATATTTATTGGAGAAAAGAGGGGGATGGACGACTTGTGCAATGGAGAATATTCAGAATATTTTATTGAAACTTAATTAAAAATGTGATTTAGGAAATTTGGTGGGTCTCAAAACTCTATAAAAGAAAAGGAAGATGAGGAGGAAAAGGGATGGGCTAATAGCGTAACGTTACGCTGTCGAATTTGTGACATGACTTATTACTTGTGAGGAGTTGGGTTTTCTCAGCTCGTAGAGGAGTGCTAGTTTGGCCTTGCAAGGTGAGATGGGAAGCTAGGCTTACCATCTGGATTTGTGTGGTGCCTTTGCGGCTCAGGGGGCTAAGGGGGAAGCAGAGTACCCATAGCGTTTGGCTGGGAGGTACCAGTGAGGTCTCTATGGTCGGTGAGCAGGAGCGGCATGGAGCAAAAGCACGGGATAGAGACTTTGGGATATTAGTTGTCGGTCACAGGTACACAAGCACATTTTTGTTTAAGAAAAAGAAATTTTTAAAGTTGTATATGATCTCTTATGATGTCGATTGTTGTGCTAAATTCTGGGATCATCCCACTTCCTTGTTATTAGTTTTGTGCGCCTCATTCAGATCTAACCCTTGTGATCCTCTCGATGTGATAAAATTAGGGCCTTATCCTTCTCTTCTGTTGTCAGTAATTTATATGGTGTTCTGAGATGAAGTTATTTAATTTCTATCGGTGTTGAAACTGGTTGGCTGGAATGAGTGTTTTATTATTTACTTCGACGTTCTTTTTATTGAGTAACTTCTGTGGAAACGTTGTCTCTATTGTTAAAATTTAGTACTGTAGGAAAATAATTATCCCATCGTTTCCTTTCTCTGCATTTGTGGTAAAAAAAAACGTTTAGCTTTGCTGCTGTATATATCTGCGTTTTTGGTTGTTAGAACGCTCTACATTGCTATTGTATGTCTCTGCATTTTTTCTATTAGAACCACTCTGCATTGCTATTGTGTAGCTCTGCGTTTCCTCCTTATGATGACCCGAGATCTCCATGGACACCCGTGTTTGTCTTCATCTGTGTTTTCTAAACCGTTGGGATAGTGGGTGAATCACGTTACGGATAAGGATACATATCTAGGAGATGAATCGAAACCCCCTTGGACTTTGACCAGATCTTTAATTCCTGCTCCTTGGTAATACGCCTGAGCTTTTGGGAGGGCGAGTTCATTTCCTTACGATCATTGATCATTGTCGGCCAACCCTGCAGCGTGACATCCCAGGAGAGGGGGATTGATATATTGTGATTATCATTATAACTTAATTTGGTATTTAAGTTTACGATTTGGACCTGGTGATTTGCATTTTCACATTACCACTTTTGCTTTATCGATGAGGGTTTTAGCTGTTCAGAAAATCCAAAATATCGTTGATATTCATTTCTATTAAAGATGTTTTTTTTCATTTCAATTATAACAAGTGAATGAATAAAATTAGACCTTGAATTTGAATTTCATCTTCATAAGAAAGTAACACCACCATACATACGCCTTTTGTTATTATTCAGAAGCAAGCCTGTTTCTGTCTGATTCATCTTTGTTATGGTCTTTAACTCTACAAATTGGGCTAATTCTTGTATCTCTGTGTTTTGTTTTTTTTTCTCTCTACGTCTTTGTTTCTATCTCTGCATTTTTTTTGTTGCTAAGCTCTGCGTTATGGGGTGTATCTCTCGGCGAATTGGAGGAGGATACCCGCACGGTTCCCGACCCTCTATTCACGGAGTTATCGATGTTGCAACCTATCTTATTATTACTCAGAGTTGGCATACACGACGTCGGGCCTATCCCATGTTGGATTTCATCCCACATTTATAACCAATCAAATTTGGTCAATGAAATCAGTAACTGAATGGTAGAAGAAGATCCTTCTCTACATTGACCCGTCAGGTTGGGACTCAGTCTTATCTTTCCCTTTCTACATATAAACATGTAAATCGGTGACCACAAAGTTCATATGGTACTGCCATTGTATTTAGTAGTAACTCAATTGCCACTTGCAAATTCAAACCGAATGCTATGGCGATTCAGGTGAATTTTTCTTCTAGGGGTGCAATACAGAATGTATGTAATAAATCCATGTAGTACTGTTTCATTTTATTAGAACGTGGGATTGATCGATTGAAGATAGATTCACTTGATTTTGTGTATTATATTGTTTGACTGATTCAGTTCATTACAAAGTTAATTGACGAAAAAAATTTCCATTTTCTGTCTCATAATGTGATTTGTCTGCAATAGAATGTATGATTCTTAATGGTATTAAGCCAGGGATTTTTATTGATTGCTACGAGTTATGGATGAGTATTGATATATTATATTATCCATTTTGTTGTGTTTAAAGGTAAATTATGCATGGTTCGACCCTTCTCTGGCACCGGATAGCTATCTTGAAATGTGTGGAAATAGGGCTAATCCATTCCAAACCATACCTGGAATAAAAACGTTTGGGGCTGCTGTAAGGATATAGTGAATTTAGAAAACGATGGCATTTGATAAACCTTTATATTGTTTTTAAATAGGTAAATCAATGTTGCTGCAATGTATGGTGATGGCTATTTTATCGCAAGGTTTTCATGTTATGAAATAGTTAAATTTTAATGAAAACTATTGCTTTCAATCTACGTTTATTTATGGGTAATGATGAAAACAGTTTAATCCTTTAAGCATCTAATAAAAGTTACGAGTTCAATAAAAATTAAATGGTTGAAAAATATTATGAAAACTTGTATCTATTTGATATATTTGTTTGTATAGTTGGATGAAGTTAAGGTTAATAAATCCAAGAACTAGAGCTCAAGTATGTTCTAAAAATTGTATTCTCATTGCGCTACATTTGATGTGTGAACTCTAGCTTAAAAATCTCATAAGAATGTTTTGCTTAATTATTTTTAATGGTTATTAGGGTTAATTATTACTAATATTGATTATTATGTATAGGATTAGGTCAAGATTCATTGGAGCTATTTCTATTGGTTTTAGGGTTAAAGCTACTCTTATAGAATTAGGGTTAGGATCTTTTTGAGTTAGAGCTAAGTTTATTTTTATTTTAGAAATTGAAAAGGATTTAAAATAAAATAAAGTCATATTTTTAAAACATTTAAATTTAAATTTAAATGTTATGGTATTATTAATTCATTGGTAAGGATATGGTAGTTTTAATGTGATGGATTATTGCTAGGTTAATTGATTAAAAATATACATTGGTGTTGTCATTTATGGAAAAGATATTGTGGTTGTGTTTTTATTGGATATCGCATATGGAGAAGGGTGACTGTTATTTCTGCAAGGTAGTTGTGATATAATGGTAATGTGTTTATTAATTCATGGCGGTGTTATTGTGATTATTAAAGTTACTAATAACCATAAGGTGTAATGTAGTGGATTAAAGAGAAATAGATTATTCTGAGCTAGTAAATGAGGGTTATTGTTCATTATTGATAATGTTGTACTTGATTGAGAAACCTTCTGTGTGTTTAGTATGCTAGTGTCGAGCGGTATGTAGACACCTCCATGTTCCTCAGAACAGTCACCAGCCCTGAGACCTTAAATGGTTAAAATCGATGGGAACCTAGGCTTGAGCATTGCTTTTGTGTCTTGGAGGTCCTAACCATTGCAGGGTAGGATGGATGGGTAGTCAGTCTGACTTATTTCTAAGTGATCGTCGTTAATGCATGCAGTTTCCTGTTGTACGTCGTATGTTGTCTTGTTGTGTTCATCTTGCTTGCGTCTTGTTCGTCGTCGGGTTACTAGTTTCTTCCTGAGCAGTCGGCTAGGAGCCTATCTGACCTTCTCTCTCTTCAGAGCAGAGAACTAAGATTAAACGCCCTTCTTGCCTGTGAAGAAATAGTAAAATCTACTAATATGGATTCTTCCATCTTTGTTTGTGCTGTACATAACACAATATGTTGTTTAATGCTTGTAGTTACTTGTTGTGCGCTTTATGTATTCTTGTTGTGATCATCATGGTTGTGTCTTGTTAGTCATCGGGTGGCGACGTAGATTTAAGTGTGTCTGTATCCTTTTTACACGCGCGCACACACCTTAAATTCACTTGTTGTCGCAACGAGGAGGTTCGTTATATCTTGAACTACGAAACTAATATCAAAGGGTTATCCCATAAAGAGAAGAACTTAAGTTACCTCACAATTTTTTTTTTTATTTTGGCATTTTTGAGGTATATTACATATGGTATCAGAGCAAAAGTTACAACACTGGGCATGAACAGGGCCACCTTATTTGTTTAGTATATATATCTTGATTAATGTAAAACTAATAAACCTTATGGTTACAAACATAAAGACCTTTTAGTTTTTTCCTAGTTATGGAAGCTTAGGACGAAGAAAAAATTAGGATGGAAGGAAATCTGCAGCAAGGAACTCCTAGAGATCCAAGACAGAATAGTGAAAGAAGCTCACCCATGGAGGTGTTGGAAACAATGAGGAATCTTATTGTAGAACTGCATATTTTCAAAGTTGACAATGAAAAATTGAAAAAAAAACAGCAGGAAAAACAAGAGATAAATGAAGTCCTATTGTGCAGTATAGTGACCAAGAAAATCCCAAAGGATGATAACCATGATGAAGAGGTTATCAAAAGGGCCTCCAAGAACTTTGGACCGGAAATAGAAAAAGGAGACAGTTCATCTGAAGGAACACCTTCAGCTAAAGAAAAAACTAAATCAGATAGAAAAAGAAAACAAGTAGACCACCTTGAAGGAGAATTTAAAAAGATTAAACCAACTACCTTTGATGGAGAATCCAAAACAGGAGAAGAAGCAGAGGCATGGTTGTTGGACATCAACAAATACTTCTAGATCTACAACTATTCCAGCAACATGAAGGTCAGAATGGCCACATACAATCTAAAAGGGAAGGCCACTATTTGGTGGCAAGACCTGAAACTGGCCAAGGGCCTAAAAGAGAAATAGTTGGAATGGTTTGACTTTAAGAAGTATTTCAAGAAACAATACCTTTCTGAAAGCTATTATGAAAGGAAGACAAAAGAATTTTATGAACTATGACTTGGACAGATGACGATGGAGGACCTTGTAAATAAATTTCTGGAACTACTAAGGTTCATGCCATACATCTAGGAGGATAAGGTAAACATCCAATGATTCTTAAGTTGTTTACCAAAATCCTACAGGGACAAAATTGAGTTTGACAACCCCAAATCCTTGAGTGAAGTATTCAAGAAAGCATGGATGTGCTATGACCAGTATAAATAACGGGTAGAGTTTCCCAAAGCCTGGAAGGATAAGAAACAAGAATGAATGAACCAACAAAAGAAGGGATACCAGCCACCTCCTTATCAGAATGCAGCAAATTTTTTTCCAAGAAAGGATTTTAACTCCAATCATCCGAATACACAAGACAGGGGTAAATTGGTAAACCTAGGAACAAAGAAATTTGGGGACAACACCCGCGAGCCATTAAATTGTTGGGAATATGGAGAGCCTCATCTAAGGAGAAACTATCCATGTTTAATTTTAGCAAACAGAACTGTTGTTCATAATTTGCAATAAGCCTCGACGGTGGGAGACATGAGAAAAATCCCACATCGGATAAATGCAGCTATAGATGGTCAACAAGATGACCACTAGTCCTCGGTGGTAGAAATCGAAGGTAAAATCGATAACCCTTGAATATTTGTTTTAATTGACCCTGGAGCTACGTTAAGTTATATTACTCCTAATGTAGTAGAGTCAAATAAGCTTAAGAAACAGAAGCACGCAAAATTATGGCTTGTACAACTAGCAACAGGTACTAAAAGGAAATAGTTGACTTTATTTTGGATTTTGAATTCAGCTTAGATGGTCAAAATATAAGGACCAATCTGAACGTCCTACCACTAGGATCTTACAATATGATTATCAAGATGGATTGGTTGGAACAACACAAGGCGGTACTAGAGTGTTAAACAAAGATACTTAGCTATAAAGACAATTTTGGCACTGTTAGAACAACCCAAGGTATACTAAAACCTGTATCAGTCAGACAAGTTTCAACGATGCAACTCAAGAAATGTATGAGAAAGGGATGTCAAGTTTATTCCATCCAAGTAACAAACCTATTAGAAAAAGAAGATAAGCCAAAGTTAGAAGACTTTGTTGTCCTACGTGAAGTCAGAGACGTGTTTGTGGATGAGATACTAGAATTAAATCCTAGAAGGGAAATAGACTTCTCCATAGACCTGCTACTAGGTTCAACCCCTATCTCAAAAGCACCTTACTGAATGAGTCTACCAGAATAGACAAAATTAAAAATACAATTACAGGAATTGTTGGACAAAGAGTATATTAGACCAAGTGTTTCACCATGGGGGGCATGAATCCTCTTTGTGAAAAAGAAAGATGGTACTCTAAGACTATGTATCGATTATAAACAACTGAACAAAATGACTATTAAGAACAAATACCCCTTACCAAGGATAAATGATATGTTCGATCAAGTAGGTGGGGCCAAGATCTTTTCAAAGTTGGATTTACGATCTGGTTATCATCAAGTTAGGATAAAAGACAAGGACATAAGCAAAACATCTTTTTGGACAAGATACAGACACTATGAGTACGTATTCATACCTTTCGGACTCACTAATGCACCAACCACATTTATGTGCCTGATGAACAGTATTTTCAGTCAGTACTTGAACAAGTTCATGGTAGTATTTATCGACGATATTCTGGTCTATTAAAAAATAGAAGAAGAACATGATGAACACTTAAGTATAGTTTTGCAAACGTTGAGGAAACACAAATTGTACGCCAAATTTGACAAGTGTGACTTTTATCAAAAAGAAATACAATATCTAGGACATGTAATTTCAGCAGAAGGCATTTTCGTAGACTCGGAGAAGATAAAATCCATTATGGAATGGTCGGTACCTAAGGATGTAGCAGATATCCTGTCATTCATGGGAATCACCAGATATTACCGCATATTTATAGAAGGATTTTCCAAGATAGCATACCCTATCACGTCATTACAAAAGAAAGGGACCAATTATAACTGGTCAGAGAAGTGTCAAGATAGTTTTAACAAACTGAAGGAATTATTGACAACCGCACCCATATTGAAGGTAGCAAACCCAGATAAAGACTTCACCGTATGTGTTGTTGCAAGTAAAGAAGGACTATGTGGTGTCCTAACTCAGGAAGGACATGTCATTGTTATGAGTCCTAGAAATTAAAGGAAAACAAGCAAAATTATGTCACTCATGACTTAGAATTGGCAGCAGTAATACACGCCTTAAAAATGTGGTGACACTACATAATGGGCATAAAATTTTTACTATTGACGGATAATAGGGGGGTAAAATATCTGTTTAGCCAACCAGGTCTTAATGAAAGACAAGCAAGATGGCTAGCCTTCTTGAGAAAATTTGAATTCGAGGTTAGACATATCAAGGGCAAGGAAAATAATGTATTAGACGCTTTAAGCAGAAGAGTCCATGGGTTATTTGAGATAAATATCAGTAGGGAAGAAAGTGATCTGGAACAAAGAATAAGAACGACGGGTATCAACGATGGGAATTACACTAAGATGATGGAAGAATTAAAAAATGGTATCGCAAACTCAGATAAACTAGATCTAAGTATCGATAATAAGGGACTATTACGATTTAAAAACAAACTTTACATACCAGATTCAATAGAGTTAAAATTAATAGTTTTGGATGAAGTGCACAAGAAACCATATTCTGGCCACCCAGGTTACCAGAAAACAATAAAATCACTTAGAAAACTATTTTACTGGCCTAATATGAAGGAAGAAACAACACATTACTTGGCTAGGTGCCAAGATTTTCAGTAGGTTAAGTTTGAGTACTAGCACCCAACTGACCTATTATAGCCATTACCTGTACCAGAATGGAAATGGGAGACCATATCGCTGGACTTTATAACAGGTTTGCCTAAAAATTAGAAAAAAAATGATTCTATCATGGTTGTAATTGATAAAATCAGTAAGTCTGCACACTTTATTCCTGTAAATTCGACTTTTAAAGCTATAAACATTGCTGAAATATTCATGAAAGAAATTTTTAGATTGCATGGTATTCCTAAAATGGTGATTTCAGATAGAGACATAAAATTGACATCCACTTTTTGGAAGGAATTGTTTGCAGGGGTAAATACTAATTTGAATTTCAGTAGGAGTTGTCATCCACAAATGGATGGATAGACCAAAAGGACAAACCAAATCATAGAGGATATGCTCTGCATGTACGTAAGAACAAAACCGAACAAGTGGGAGGACTATCTACACTTGGTAGAATTTGCATATAACAATGGACACCAAACTTTGGCTAAGTTGAGGCTTTTGAAATATTGTACGGCAGAAAGTGTACGACTCCAATTAGCTGGGATAAGCTAGCTGATAGAACCATGGTTGGACCAGAGATGCTCCAAGAAATGGAGAACATGGTAAGAAGAGCTATGCAGATCAGAAAATAAGACACTTGGAATTTCAAGTGGGAGACCATGTTTATTTGAAGGTCAAAGCCTGAAAAATCTTGTTGAAGTTAGGGAACTATGCCAAGCTGGCACCCAGGTTTTGTGATCCCTTTGAGATACTAGCTCGAATTGGACCCGTAGCATACCAACTTTCACTTCCAGCTAATCTAAGAATTCATAATGTATTTCATCTTTCCTTGTTAAGAAAATATATTCATGACCCTACTCATATGATTGATTGTAACTTGGTGCAGGTGGAGCTCGAAGGCGACTTCCAGGTGGAACCCCTGCATATTCTAGACAAGAGAGAAATAACACTTCAGAACAGAGCCATTGCTCAGGTAAAGGTGCAATGGAAACACTTTAGTCTTGAGGAGGACACTTGGGAGTTGGAGGGAGATTTGCGGAAATATCATCCAATCCTATTCCAAGAAAGGAACGAACACTGAGGACAGTGTTTTATTGAAGGGGGATAGGATGTGACATCCCCAAAAATAAAGTAGTTTTTAAATTTAAATTTGTTGGAAAATTATTCTGTTTTTAGTAAATTCGAATTTGGAAAATTTTTGCAATATATGGTAATTTTGAATTTTGAATTTAATAATTGTAATTAATTATTATGATTGTTGGGTAGAGATCTGATTTGATGCAACTAACTGTTTGACCATGACAACTGTATGGAAACATAATATTTTATATTGATTGCAGGAGGAAAAATGGAACAACCATGTTAA
>CBVK0100357187.1:0-12872 GCA_900067695.1 Picea abies
TGATTATCCATTACATACATTCTAAGCATGTCTTCCATAACTTGATTTACTCTCTCAGTTTTCCCATCTGTTTCAGGATGATAAGCTGTGCTTAAGTTCAACTGAGTCCCCAATGCTGACTGTAAACTTGTCCAAAATCTAGAGGTGAATCTGGAGTCCCTATCTGAAATGATCTTCTTAGGTATCCCGTGCAAACGGATAACCTCGCTTATGAACACTCGTGCCACATCAATAACATTGTAAGTGTCTCTAACCGGAATGAAATGAGCACTCTTGGTTAGTTTATCCACTATCACAAGAATGGCATTGTGTCTATGAGATGTGAGCGGTAACCCTACAACAAAATCCATAGAGATGACTTTCCACTTGGACATAGGGATATCATGTGGTTGTAGGAGGCCTACCGGGCGATGGTGGTTATCTTTCACCTATTGACACTCTAGGCATTTGGCGAAGAAATGGACTACATCGCGCTTCATGTCTACCCAAAAGAAGAGCTTCTTCATATCTGCGTACATCTTCTTCACACCCGGATGTGCACGATAAAGTGATCTATGGGCTTCCTTCAGTATGATGCTTCGAATATCCCCATTCTTAGAGATGTACATCCTTCATCGATATCTTAACAGTCCGTATGTTTCCAGACTATATCCCTCGTACTTTGGAACTAACTGCCTCCCACACTGGAGGTTTGAGGTAACCTTTAAATACCAACTGTCTCTTGGTAGTTGTGTCAACACATGTTCCCTCAGATTGACCTTTAAGGTTACCAAGGAGAAGATACGTGGTCTCCTACTCAAGGCATCTGCGACCACATTTTCCTTTCCCTTTATATATGAAATACCAAAATTGTACTCACTCATAAACTCAATCCATCGCCTTTTCCTGACATTCAGATCTCTTTGAGTGAAGAGGTTTTTTAAACTTTGATGGTCCGTTTTGAGCTCAAAGTTTCGCCCCACAAGATAGTGCCTCCAAAGTTTCAGAGCTAGCATTACAGCTGCTAACTCTAAATCATGAGTCGCGTATAACTCTTTGTGCTTCTTCAACTTTCTTGATGCATAAGCTATCACTCCTCCATCCTGCATCAGCACGCCCCCCAACCCTTGTTTCGAGGCATCCGTGCAGACCATGAATTCCTTTTCCATATCCGACACTCGTAGAATTGGCGTACTAGTTAGTAATCTCTTAAGTTCAATGAATGCACTATCACATTCTTCTGTCCATTCATACCTGACCCCCTTGCATTGAAAAGTGGTGATGGGTTTTGCTATTTTTGAGAATCCTTCCACAAATCTCCGGTAATAACTCACTAGCCCCATGAAGCTCCTCACCTCATGGGCATTTTTCGGCACTAGCCACTTCATAATGGCTTTTACCTTTTCTGGGTCCACAGAGATTCCTTCGTCGGAAATGATATGACCTAAATAGTGGATTTATTTCTGGAAGAAGGAACACTTCGACAACTTCCCATACAATTTGTTCTCTCTAAGGCAAGACAACACTATTCGTAAGTGTTCCTCATGTTCTCTTTCATTCTTGGAATAGACGAGGATGTCATCTAAAAAGACTTGTACAAAACGGTCTAAGTACTTCTGGAATATGCCATTCATGAGGCTCATGAATACTACTGGCGCATTGGTCAATCCGAAAGGTACTACAACAAACTCGTAATGTCCAAACCGAGTCCGAAAGGTAGTTTTTGGGATATCACCCTCCTTAATCCTTAACTGATGATACCCTGATCGTAAATCGATCTTTGAGAATACTGCTGCTCCTTTCATCTGATCGAAGAGGTCATCTATTCGTAGCAATGGGTACCTATTTTTCACTGTAGCACGGTTCAAATCCCTGTAGTCTATACACAGTCGTAAGGATCCATCCTTCTTCTTTACAAAAATTACCGGTGCGCCCCAAGGTGAGACACTGGGTCTTACTAGCCCTAAGTCTAGTAACTCCTTCAACTGCATTTGCAATTCACAAAGTTTCGGTGTCGTCATCCTATACGGAGTCTTGGATATTGGTTCTGCACCAGGTTTTAGCTCAATAGTAAAATCAAGCTCCCTTTCAGGAGGTAACCCTGGTAACTCGTTTGGGAAAACATCTGGAAATTCTGACAATACCAGATACTGATCTAATGAGGGTCCTTTCCTTTCACCCACTGCTTCCACTACATACAGTCGACACCCTTGCCTCAAGCACCGCTTGACCTTCATAGTTGATATAAAGCATAATGACACTTTTCTCTGTACACCCTGGATCTCTATTGGTCTTCCTTCATCATCAATACACAACACCCTCTTTGCGAAACAATCTACCAAAGCTCGATGAGCTGCTAACCAATCCATTCCAATGATTAGGTCATACGCCCCAAGAGCAGTGACGTATACCTTCAACCTGGTAGTGCACACTCCTAGGTTTACTATACAATTATCGACACTAGGTCATATAACTTGTTTTTCCCCCGAAGCCATCTTGACTTGTTTAAAGTCATTGTGCTCATAGGCTGCCAACCCACTCCTTTCTAATGCAGATGGTGAAATGAAACTATCTGTTGCACTAGAATCAAATCAAATCTTAACATTGACATGATTTAGCATACCTGAGGATTCTACTACCGTGGATTGATGTTCGGCCTGGCGGTTGTGAACTGCTGTGTAAATCTAATGGTTTCTACTTGCTCTCCCCATTGGTGCCTTTCCTTCTCTATGCACGAACCCTGATTGTAACTCTGGGAAGTCACATTGGTAATGGGGTCCCCCGCACCCCCAACAAGTAACACCAGATTGAACTTGTGCATTGTTATGTGTATGTCTTTGAAATGAGTTCCTTCCCCTGGAACCCCTGCCCCTACTAGTTGTTCCCTGAGATGGTCATGGACCTGTCTGCACCATTGGCGATGAACAAGATGATGCAATAGCTGCCATTGAAATCCCTGCAGCTACTGTCCCTGGCACGACTTTGTTACCATAAGGTGGTGGCCTTGAGCCCCCTCCCCTAGGAAATGTCCTCAAGGCCTTTCCTACGAATCCAGGGCGATGCGAAAATGTTGATCTTGCACCCCCTGTTAAGTTCATGTGTTCTTTTGCATAACGCGCACTTTCTACCGCCTCCGCTACTGAAGACGGTTTCCACATCCGCACCATAGCTCTTATATTTGGGTTCAATCCATAAACAAAGCACTCTGCCTGCCGCTGGTCATTGTCCATATACGAAACATATTTGACCAGTTCCATAAACCTGATCTCATACTCCTCTATAGTTCTGTTTCCTTGTACTAAGTCATGAAATTCCCCTACCTGTTGCTCCTCGTAGTATGCTGGTAGATATTTCCTTCGGAACCTCTCCTCGAAAAGTTCCCAAGATACTGTGTCTGGGGTAAGGTGTAATTGTCTTTCCAAGTTGCCCCACCAGTTCAAGGTGCTATCTCTTAACTGGAAAATTGCGATTTTGCCTTCGAGTTGGACGCATAGTTCCTTAAGGAAAAACACCTTGTCATGCCTTCCAACCATGCTTATGCGCGTTCACTGGCGCGACCTCCAGCAAACTCCGGAAGTTTGATCTTTTGCAATTCTCGCGTAATGTCTTCAGGTGGAAATTCTCCCCTTGAGTTCCTTGATGCTTCTGGATTACCCGTCCCAGACGGTGGAAGTTCCACTTCAGTCCCTGTTCATTGGCGCCCTTTTAAAGTCTCGTTAATGGCTTCCAACGAGCGCAGTATGAGGGCTAGTTCGGGCGATGGTGGTGGTGGTGGTGTCGGTGGGGTTGATGGTGTTGGTGGTGTTGATGGTGTGGGTGGCGTCGGTGGTGCCCATGATGACACTCCCCTACCTCGACCCCTTCGTGTCCTGACCATCTTGTATGACTTAACCTGCATCACCCCAAAGTTGTCTGGGTGAGTTCAAGGACATTTCATATTGGTGCTACTTAAACTTAGAAACAGGGTTGGGCGTAAGTTTTCTTTACTTGTCTGTAAACAGACATTACTCCATTAGGGGAATTGGCTAGGTTTGGGTTAGGATTAAGCGTCTAAGCTTGGTTAACATTGATTTTTAAGGTAGATTAACCTTACACTCAAATAAAATAATTAATTTAAAATTATTATTACACTAATTTAACCCAAATTAATTTTACTTTAGTTTTATACTAACTTAATCTTATTTGTATATATTACTTATACTAAATTATTTAATTTACTTTAAATGATTTTTAACACTTTATTTTATATGTATATAATAATTGACATATACCCAAGGGTTCGGGCACACATGGATTCCACATGCTTGTCTGGCTTTCATAAGCTCCCTCGTATCTAACCCCCAATTTCTACACCTGTCAACCTTTCAACTCTCTATGCATTCTTCCTCTGTCCCGCTTTCTCATCCACTGGGACTTTCCTCACATCAGTCTTTTTCCACCACAGATCTGCCTCTGCTCTGCTCAAAGATTTTCAGAATCTCCCTTGCCATGGATCACCTCCACACCGTTTTTCTGAGCACTTTACCAATTTGTTTTGCAGAAACAGAGTATATTGATATGGCCCCTGATAAGATCCAAGACTTGGAATCCAGTCTCCTTGAAATGTTGGGAACCAATCCCTTGTCTGTACATTTTGCGGAGCTCGCCCTCAGCTATAGTAAGAGGCATGATTCAGTGTGCATATTGTGCACAGTTTCAGTACCTTCATGAAGAATGCTGAGTTAATTGAGTCAAGAATCTTCATAAGCCTTCCTTACGCTATGGTAAGGAATGGTAATTCCCTCTTTTGAACAAAATGATTTGCTTGTAATTCTCGTTCTGTACGAATTTTGGGTATTTTGCTTTCAATTTATTTCGTTTATCTTTATAAATTTATTCGTCTGTGCATATGCATGTAGTTAGCTGCGCATACATTACCTTCCGTATTGCTCACGACCCTTTGCTCCTAACTCTGAAATTCCCCACTTAAATTTTGGGTTTCGGGGTTTCCTTATGCCCGATGCCGAGAGTCTCCTGCTCTCACGGATTCCTGATCTCCGATATGCTGATGCGCTACCTTCTAGCTTTAGCCCTCCTTTGGTTATCCTTTGGTCCATGTGACCCTATCCTATGTGACCGTAGTCCTAATTCCTGTCGGGATTCGAGATTTCCCATAACAAAGAATCGACGCATATTGAATCCCGAAACCCCGATCCCCGATTTCACGATATGTTTAGGTCTTAATTAAACAGTCATCAATTAATTCTTTTAATCAAGGGTTAAGAGCTAAATTAATTGCGTCGGCTTTTGGGGTTCGCAATTTTGTAGTGCATGGAAACCTTGTCCACGAAACTCGCGATATCCCGATACCCGATGCCACCTGTCCACCGTTGACCCTTCCGTGGGCTCCATTGTCCCTTGGCTTATCGGGAAATCGCGTTTCGCGATTTCACAACTCGTGTTGCTATGTTTCTGGGACTCCCAATATCCTGATGCCCGATGAAGCCCTCCCGTGGAGCTTTCACCGATGGCGCTAGATGATTGCCACGCGTCCTCAGAATGAACGACTAAGATCTCGTCGGTGTTCCTTGCTTTTATCAGGAATTTTCCCGTTGGGAAAATCGGCACTTGTGCTGTCGTGATCCTCTGTCCTCATGGATCCCCGATGGTACTTGGTGTTGACCCTCGCGAGAGTTGACCTTTGACACCTGTCCTCCCTCGGTGTATCGGAGTTCGCGAGTTCGCGAATCCAAAACCTATGAGTTTCGGGACTTGTGTTTTCCCGAACCCCGATCTCCGACTCTACGGGATCCCCTGACACGTGTCCCCGCTGTTTGGTTGGCTCTAATCCTATCAGGAAATCGTGGATCACGATTCCTTGACGCAACGGTTCTATACCTCTGAAATTCCCAATGAGTAAAATCCCGATACCTCCTCAGAATGCTGGCGCGTGTCCTTGCCGAGATCAACGGCTGGGATCCGTTCTCAGGATTTCGAGAACCACAAGGTCTCGGTTCTCTGACTTAACAAAAGCCCGATGACTCTGATATCCTGATGAATCTTCCAGGACTCCTCCTCTGCACACTAGAATTTAAACCCGACGCAACTTCTTCGAGATCTAACGGTTGACGGGATTTCGCCCGAGATCTGACGGCTCAGATCCGTTTTCCCATGTAATAGACAACTCTCCTTTGGGATAATCAATTAGTTGCATAAAACATTACGTAGTGTTAAAATTGCTTTCTTGGCAAGGTTAAAATTTGTATGGGTCTATACTTCCTGAGATTCTTCATTATTTATAATTTTACTGAGGTTAGTACAGGCAACTAGTTTACGCTATTCCCGTGCGGTACAAGTCTTCTAAATTTCTTTTTCTCGGCTGTGCATTGGCAGTTCCTCATTCGGGTAAGTTCGAGATGAAGTAGGCCTTTTCGAGGTCCTGCAAATATCCTTTTGCATTTTATTTAGTATAATACGTGCAGTTATTAAATTTTCCAACTTCAAGCCTTCCATAGAAGCTTCCCTCAACATTTTCATCGATTTCAAGTGTCTATTCTACCCGAAACTTCATTGATAAGTATTGCTCAAAATAAAATTAAGTTATCATCTCTGTTTTTCGTGCTTAATAGCTTTATTCAGGCTGCTTTAAGGATAGTCATTTTGTGGGAAGTGATCCTTCCAACTATCTGGTTTGCTACCACTATTTTAAAGGCATTCCTTCGAATGTTCAAACTAAAACTGTAGTGACCATACATGATCCAGTTATAGGGTATTACCTAAAGCTGTTGCATGCGATATATGAGATTATTTGCTTGGATAACTTAGGGGTACTACCTGAGTATATTTTCGGATACTGTATCAGTCATATCGGGTCAAACTGAACGTGTTTTGTTTGTAGTTTAAGCGTAGTTGGAGTTAACATTCTGGGTCTTTGGCCCTTAGGCCCAGATTTCGAACTAAGACGCTCTGATACCATATGTAACAACCTAATATTTTTAAACATCATTAAATTTCCTAAGCCATTTATTTCGTAAACTGAAACAATACCTTCCTAGCATGATACTGATTTTCATAACAACAACTCTAGTAACTTAGATTTATCAATAAATACTGATTTCATGACAGAAAGAAATAGATACATAAGTTAACAAAGTACCTAGTTCTGATGCTAATTTATGTTGCCTCTGTGCCTTGCTACTGCCTTCCTGCTACCTTCTACCAAATCAACCCTGCCACAAACAGGAAAATAACTGCCCAAAACTACTGTCCTCCCTGCCAACTAGGAAAACCACCTAGCTCCAGGATGTCTACGAATATCCTAGCCCCCGTGCCCAAAACCTCCAGCAACTCAGTGCCTCAACTGATCAAAAGCCACAGTGCCAAACTCTCTGCTCACAGCAAATGTCATACTCCTCAGAAAAATCTCTCCTCTGTCCCATCATCCTCCCGCCAACCTTCCCCTTTTCCTTATTCCTCTTTCGCCGACTTATGCAGTTACTCCTCCAACCACCACCCATGCCTATCCCTTCTCCCTCCTTAAATGTTTTATCTTCTCGGGATTCATAGGCTCCCTCTCTGCATACGCAACCATTTTTTTAACATTTTTCATTGATCTTTTAAATTTATTTCTCAGGTCATTAATTGTGATCTATAGTTAGAGTATTACTTAATTAATCACAATTATTTTCTTTAATTAATTTTACTTTATAATCTTAATTATTTATTTAACTAGGGTCGTTACATGGACATAAAATTTCCTAAGGTGTGATTATATACATGGAGATAATGAGAGCCATAATACATGGGAAGAAGAAAAGGGAAAAAGGAGAGAGGAGTTGGCGGTGGAATTGTAGATCAGGGAAATTTTGAATACAAGATGTGAACCCGGTAGTCAATCTGTATATTGCGGAGGACCGGAGTAAATAATTTGAATGCATAATTTGTAACACGGAAGAGTGGATGATGTCGGACCCACACCTGTGTCCAGTTGTCAGTACTAAGAGGTAATTTAGTATTGAAAATAATATTTTAGATTCTGTTAAATACTTCATAGGGATTAGTATCCGTAAACAATGACAATCTCCACCCCGCCAGCCTTGCATTGTGTGTGTGAATTTGTATATCGCAGAACTTGAAGGACTATTTGGAGGACACGGAACAATAGAAGTGCAATGTCGAGTTAGCCAGTCCACAACTCTACTTCTCAATTTGTATATCGCGGAATTTTGGGTGCTATTTGTAACACACACAACAATGGAGGGCCAATTTTGAGCCCTCCCGTCTGAGAACCCGCGATTAGAAATGTCAGTAGGTATGAAAAGGAACAACTATCGGTTCAATTCTCCATGCGAGGATATAGATGGAACTGAAATTGGTCCCAATGCAGTAATCGTGGACATAAAATTGGCCAAGTATCGAAAGCAACAACAGTCAATCAGATTTGTCGTCTGATTGTATAGATGGAAATAAAGATATGCCAACCCGCCAATGTTGGAGCTGCATATTTCATGAACCTGCCAAAAGGAGGATCCAAAACAGGCTGAGAAGGTATCCGCAGAGGAGGCAAGGCCCGGACCTTCTAATTGTATTGTTCCAAACATTTGAATGCATAATCTGTAAGACGGAAGAGCGGACGATGTCCGATAGTCAATTTGTATATTGCGGAGACTACAATTCCAACTGTTTCGTACCTCTGTGTCCAGTTGTCACTAATAAGTGCTAATTTAGTATTCTAAATAAATTTTTAGATATTATTAGATACTTCACAGGGATTGGCATCCGTAAACAATGGCAATCTGCACTCCGACATTTCTGTATTTCGTGTGTCAATTTCTATATCGGGGAACCAGGAGTGCTGTTTGGAGGACACAGAACAATAGAAGTGCAATGTTGACTCAGCTAGTCTACAGATTCGCTTGTCAATTTGTATATCGCAGAATTTTGGGTGCTATTTGTAGGCTACGGAACAATGGAGCCCCATTTTTGAGCTCGCCTGTGCACCCGAGAACCCGCGATCGAAAATGTCGCTAGGTATGGAATGCGAAAATTGTGCGTGCTTTATAGAATATCATGTCCATATTTTATAGTCCCATAATACATGGGAAGAAAATAAGGGAAAAAGGATGGAAGTGTTGGCAGTGGAATTGTAGATAATATATGGGAACAAGAGAAGGGAAAAATAACTATTATCTTGCAGAAGAACATCAGGGTTCGCAAGCATCGGCCCTGCAGCAACGGGCATAAAATTGGCTAAGTATGGAAAGGAACAATGCTCGGTCGGATCTGTCGTGCAAGGATATAGATGAAGATGTTAAAGCATGAATTGCAGATGACAGAGGTATCTTTCGTACCACTTTCTCCACTTTTCACTAATACAAGCATTGTTGATGTATATCAGGAAGGATGCGAAGTTGATAGGGAGGGAAAGCAACAACATATACTTTGAACGAAGTCAATGTGTACGAGGAACCTGCGATGAAATTGTAGATCACGGATCTTTTCAGTGTAAGATGTATATTGCAGAATGATAAGCAGCTGGGTTTGCAAGCGTTGGCCCCGCAGCGGTGGACATAAAATTGGCCAAGTATGGAAAGGAAAAAATCACTGACGTTGTTTTGTTGCAACATGTATATGACGAAACAGGGGACATAGGTGTTGGGTACCGCGAACCTGGGGCCTGGTGCCCAGATAACTGGGCAAGTATTGGCCAAGACAAAGTTATGATATCTATTTCAATATTTTTCATACTAGCATCTATCAATGAACAAAGTTTTCATATTTATTTGAATAGTATTCATAGTAATATATATTAATGGATTGGTTGTTTCAAATGCAAGTGATCTCCCAATCTGCAAGATGCTTCTCGGCTTGCAAATTTCGTTGGAACCTCAAAAATTTTGACTGCAACATGTACATAGCGCAACAAGAAACATGAATTTGCATTGTCGTCTCAACGACATAAACTCCTTATCATCTATTCATCTTGTATTCATTGCAATGAGATCAACAAATGTTGGATCTCCATAAACATCAATATCTAAATTAAATTAAATGCAATCAAAATTTGGTGTGACTTTTAAGTAATTAAAGCATAAATTGCAAATTATGGAAGTTCTTAGGCTGGAAGATGTATATGATAGAACAATGGACATAGTTGTTGAATACCACAAATCCAAACATAATTGCCTAAGCTTTGCCGAAGAGGAAGTTTTTTTGTGTTTATTCCAATACTACTGATATTAGTGTATATGCACAGATATTATCAAATAGAAGAAGCTGCAATATATCCAAAAAAACTTCACAAGAACATTTTGTCAACAATTTAGCCGCCTTGGCGTTACTCATTATTAATTCTATTCATGGAACCCGAAGAATGGGAGCAACATGGGTCCTCCAATTTCTTTCTTTAAATATAGGGTCATCGCCACATAAGTATAGCCTATGAAAAATTATTCTTACATGTAAAATGTAAACAAAGAACATGGCAGGTTTTATTTAGATTGAAGTACTGGGCAACATAAACAAAACCTTATGTTTCATGTTTAACCACACAGGGGAAGAAGGTAGAAAATGCAATTAAAACAAATACCAGAAATTGGAAAATACTGTTAAAAAATAAATTGAAATTATTCTATATTCAAATAAGGTGGGTTACAAAATACAACCAAGGCTATTTTCGACAACGAATGCGATTTTGCCTACCGTCGACCAATTTAAAATATGTACATTGATGAAGCTTCTTCACAGTTTTGTACTTAATCGGTGTTGCCAAGTACATCTATCCCAATTTTTTGAATATCTTCTCTCTTCCAGATATGGCCTACTTGCAATGCTTGTTTATTCAACATTCCATTCTTTGTCAAGTATTGATTTCCCTTTGTTGTCGAAAAGTTGGGGTTTAATGTGATTTGCTTGCAATGTTCCTAACCCTTGACATCCGAGACAACTTACAAATGCCATTTAGGACGATTTCAAAGTGGAAGGAGTCGTTCTATGTCATAATAGATAAAGCAGCGAAAAATAATTCAAGTATGTAGTGACTGGTATTCTCCCTATATTCGATCATCTGTTTGGTTGAGAAGTCTGCATGAGGATTTGTATGCGGAACTTCTTTTCTTTATTACAGTAAATTGGAAGGAACGTCCAACCCAAATGCAAAAAGAAACTATGTTGAGGTACATAACTTCTTTGGGCAGTAGAGGTGTGGCAAGTGCATCAAATGCTGCAGAATGCACCAGAACAGGTGTGCCAAGTGTATCAAATGCTGCAGATGGCATCAAAATATATCTTTCTTCATAGCTATGGAGATATGGCAGCCCACAAAAAGATCTGGAATATTCAAAGGTGACGCCAAATATGTAGATTCTACAACTACATCCAGAGGAAACCGAACAAACTTTCACAAAGAACATAGATTTATGTCAAGTCGGATACCAGACCCACATGCAGGTCACCATACTATGAAATAGAAACTTTTGCAGTGATAATATGTCATTTTATCCACCCATACAGTTTTTGCTACCGGCCTTTGAGGTAGACAAATACTTGTGCAATCTGTACAACTCCATATACTTGCCAAATTCGTGTTGTTGGAAGAAGCTATATACTTAAACGAAGAACTATTTTGCACCCGACCTCAAAATCCATTACAATTCCCAACAACAAAACAAAGAAGTTCAACGAACAAATCTCCAACCAACATTTTCAACGAACCAAAGCATCGAACATAGGGAGAACACCAACCAGAACATACTTGTTCTACTTTTTTTGTCCTCTCTGAGTTTCTCTTTGTATAAAAGAGTTTTGTTTTTACTCAAAGCTCATGTCACATAAAACCAGGCTCTATTCTTTCATTTGCTTGTCAATCGCATCTCTAAGTTGTCTTACATGTGCATGACTAGGAATATTAGAACGAAGGCACCCTAAAGCACAACTCTTTGATCATAGAGAGAAATGGAAATAAGTATTTAAAAGAAAGGCTGGATGGTCTGTCGTAGATTTTGTGTTGATTCGTTTTAATGATAGATGTTCTCAATATTTTCACTTATTAATGCCAATCTTTTTGAATATGTACGCTCAATAGTGACTACCAACACGTATTAAAATTCCCATATCCAAGCAGATTCTGAAATCTGACATCTAATATATGCACAATATTAAAGAGGGACATGACGTCAAGGCCTCTGTGGGTGACACGTTCGTGAACTTTTCCGAAGCTTTTAAGAAAACTAAAACTGCACAAGCAAAAAATAAAATAAAAAGTATTTCGCAAATTCAAAATGCAGGTAAAAAGAAATTACCGGATCCCATAATATTCGCCTGTCTATTCATTTTAATGGGAGATGTCCTCCAGTTATTAAATCCCATCATTTTTAAATTCACAATATTAAAGAGGGGCATGACATCAAGGTCTCTATCGCCGACACATTCGTGAACTATGCTAAAGCTTCGAACAAAACTAAAACTGCACAAGGAAAAAAAATAAAAATTCGCAAATTTAAAATGCAAGCAAAAACAAATTACCAGATCCCATAATCTTTGCCTGTCTATTCATTTTAATTGGAGATGTCCTCGAGATTTCCAGTTATTAAAGCCCATCTTTTCGAACCTATTTTCTCGGTTCTAACTTTTCAAAGCATATTTAATGTGTATTGGGAAGCGCATAAGGTAGCGGGGATGGATCCCTATGTAACAGACGTTACTACTACTGTTATGTTTTTGTTCACGAGCGTATGTAAAACATACGCAAAGAAAAGTAATTCAAGAATGATAGTTGTTTTGTAGGAGCCCTTGAAATTCAAATAGTGCGCAAGCCCGATTTTCATTTTGTATATCACGGAACTGTCTGTGCTATTTGTAGGACACGAAACAACAGGGACCGAAGTGAGATCGGAAGAGCGGTTCAGCAGGAATGC
>CBVK0100357188.1:0-12872 GCA_900067695.1 Picea abies
AGATTCACAGGTAAGTAGTGAATCAAATCCCACTTTAGCTTCATTAAAAGACAGACTTAAATGACAAAAGACTAGAAGCTTAAGAGAATTGTATGATCAGAATGAAGAAGTAGATTAGATTTCAAATTTTGTATTAATGGCATGTGATCCTGTAAGTTTTGATGAAGCTGCTAAAGAGGATGTCTCGATAAAAGCAATGGAAGAGGAGATTGATTCCATTGAAAGAAATAACTCTTGGGATGTTGTCGATTTACCTAAAGGTAAGAAGAGCATTGGTGTTAAGTGGCTTTATAAGACTAAGTTGAATGTAGATGGTGAAATTGAAAAGTACATGGCAAGACTTGTAGCTCAGGAATTTAGTCAGCAACCTGGTACTGATTACAATGAAACATTTTCTCCTGTAGCTAGAATTGACACCCTGACAATGGTCTTGGCTATTGCAGCTCAAAATAGATGGATCATGCATCAGATGGGCGTTAAGTCTTTATTCTTGAATGGATATTTCGAAAAAGAGGTTTATATAAGACAACCTTCGGGTTATGAGATTGATAAGCACGGAGATAAAGTTTATAAGTTGAGGAAAGCCTTGTATGGATTGAAGCAGGCATCCAGATTTTGGTATAGAAGGATTGATGAATACCTGATCAGTGTTGGATTCAACAGAAGTCCAAGTGAACCAACTATGTATACAAAGATAGACGAGAAAGGTAAAATTTTGATTGTCTATTTGTATGTTGATCCAACCCGATATAAGAGGCTGGTTGGAAGCCTTATGTACTTAACAACAACCAGACCTAACATTATGTTTGCTGTGAGTTTGATTTCTAGATTCATGGAGACTCCGAAGAGTACTCATTGGCAAGAAGGAAAGAGGATCCTGAGATATGTTGCTGGAACAACTATTTTTGGTATCCAATACACATCAAGCTTAAACTTTGAGCTGATCGGATATACTGATAGTGATTTTGCGTGTTCTATTGATGACAGGAAAAACACATCTAGGTATGTTTTTAGTCTTGGATCTGGAGCAGTAGCATGGGCATCAAAGAAACAACCCATTGTGACTCTATCTTCCACTGAGACAGAGTATGCTGCAACAGCTACAGCTACATGTCAAGTTGTATGGATGAGAAGGGTCTTCAATGAACTGTTGCATGACCAGAACTATGCAACTCAAATTGTCTATGACAATAAATCTACCATTGCACTATCAAAGAATCATGTCTTTTACAAACAGAGTAAGCACATTGATACGAGGTATCATTTCATTCGTGAACTGATAAATGGCAAAGAAATTTATGTTCAGTTCTGCAGGTCTGAAGAAAAATTTGCAGACATATTTACAAAGCCTTTGGGAAATGAAGTGTTTAAAATCCATAGAAGAAACATTGGGGTTTGTAAGTTGTAATACATTGTTTACAGCAATTTTGTTTCACATGTTTTATTTTGTTTTTTGTTTTGAAATGATTAAGAGGGAGTATGTTAGAGATCAATCATTTCACTGCTTGGATAGCGGATCGATGGCCATCTTGCCTCTTCAAAACTCGAAGCCGCCTCAACCATTCAAGGGAACCGAATTTTAACACTGCCTTGATTAAAATCCTTTAGAAGATCAGATATCTTCTAAATACCAGAGTCAAATTTGTAATCAGATATCTTGAAAACATTTTTTATTCAAATTGGTTACTTTGTATTTGGAGCTCTGCGTTTATATTTTACTGAGTTTATAAATTCATTTTAACTCTTGATAAAAAATCGTTTTTGAACAAACGCAGTGATTTCTTGTTTTTACCGATTGGGAATCCAGTTTTACATTTATCCCCAGATTAATTGTTGGAGCGTATATGATTTGAAAAATCATTTTAATTATCACTTATTAAAAGTGTGTGGAGTTTCTTTGCTTTACCAAAAGTCGAAACCCAGCATTTCGCAATTCGGCGATTATTGTTTTGTTTTGTTTTTGCATTGGGTGTTTGCAAACCCCGAACCCCGAAACCGAAAGTGCTGGGCCCACTGCCTTTTCGCATTTCGCGATTAGGCAAACAGCATGGTCTTTTGTTTTTTTTGTGATCGGCGTTTGTAATCGCCGAAACCCGATCAGCGATCAGCCTCTGTTTTTCACATTGTTCAACTAAGAGTTCAAGATTACCTCCCTCGAATCCAAGGCACAGGGTGGTAGAGCATTTTTCCATAACAAACATATTCTGTTTACAAACAGAAGAAGCTGCATAGGAGGAATTTCCTTTCAGCTATGTAGGAAGATTCATGAAAATGCCATATTGCGTGTAAAGTTCCAATAGAAACGAATGAATGTAGAGTTTGTGAAAAAACGAAGCACTTCGTGCACAGGCATACTGGAGAAGGATCTGGGAGGTATCGACTGATTCTAATTACACAATGATATGTTTCAATAATATTCTTTTTATTGAGTGTTATGATATTCGATTGGAGAAATATATGATTGTGGGATGAAATTGGATAGTATTAAAGTTTACTTTAAAGAATATATATTTGATTGTAGTTTAAATGTTATATATTTTTTATCATTTTAGATTATATTTTTATTTAATTTTGTTTTAAATCCTGTTTTAAATCTTGTCAAAAATTGTTGAAATTGTAGATTTAACTCATAAAATTAATAGAAGTGTTCATCAAATTAATATATACAAGTGTTTTAGGAATTAAATTTATTTATACATTTAAAAATATAATTTAAGTAATGGAAAAAATGTGATTTCACCAATAATTATATAATTGGATTTAAATGATAATTATCTAAAATAAAAATAAAAACTTAAAATTTTTAAACTAAATCTTTAAATTTTATACTTCTGAAGAACAAAATTTTGATAATTTCATTTCCATGATATACATTAATAGTATACTTTTTGGCTTTCTTATTTGATAACATCTAATATTGTTATGTATCTGTATTAATTAATTAATTAATATTACAATTTTATAGTTTTTTTAAGCTAGTATTATCTTATGTTACAGTGTTTACAGTTTTTAATTCCTCTGCATTTTCATATTTGTCCCAATATAATGTTTATGGTTAATTTAAACACCAACTTGAATTCGATTCGGACTTAAAAATTACAACTCTGTAAAATCTCTCTATAACCCTGAAACACCCAAATCCCACACTACTTAATTTAAAAATGAATACCACCAATCTCACAGTACTTAACTCAATAATGGATTATAAAATGCCTAACCCGAATACAAAATAAGCTAAAGTATACAGTACTTCATCTTAAAGCTGATAAAATCAGGGTTTATAAAAATTAATAAAAATGTTTGCCAGAAATGCCAAAGTATTGCCCAATAATAAAAAGAAGTATCCTTCTAATAACTACAAAACAGAATTTTCTTTGCAACCTTCTCTCACACACATTTGAAAACGTAAACATGTTAGAAAGGCTGCATGTTTTTTAGTTTATTTTACTGTGGGTCTATTGGATCTATCAAAGGTATGTAGAGTATATGATTATCTACTTTGCATATTTTTTATAAATCTATGATGAAATATAATGAAAATACATTTTAAAAAAATGTGTTTACACAGTAAGTTTGATGCAATTTTAAATTTTTTATAAATTGATTAATTACATCCTAGAAAATGATGAGATACAATGAAAATACATGAAAAAAAATATGTTTACACTTAGATTTTTTATAAATTGACTAATTATATCTTAGAAAAAAGTGGACATGTAAATATTGTTCTATATTTTTTTTTCTTTTTTGTAAGAAAAAAAACTTAAATTTTATTTTAATAAAAAAAATAATTTACATTCTGCATTAAAAAAAACCATGTATTTTGTCTTCTATCCTTTTCGATCATGAAAAAGAGAGAAGTGTTCAGAAAACTTGTCTTTGTGTTAATAAATGTAAATGTGTTCGGGCACAACATTTAAATCTAAAAGCAAAACTTGAACATCATTGATACAGTAGATATCCTCATTTACAATCCATAAAATTCTGAATTGAATCATGTCAATTACACTTCCTCCTAAATACTGAATTGAATCATGTAGACCACATTGTAATAAGAAAAAACCAGTTTAGAAAACAAAATGGTTGATGCTACCATCCACATATCAAGTTCAATCACCTCCATAAGCTTGGCTCAACTCTGTCCAATATTTTCAAATAGAAAAAACTTTAGCATTCTTCTTGATGTGACGTTCTCTCCAATATATTTATCAACCATTGCCATGTATATTATGCTAAAGTCGTGGTACTACCCAGGTTCGAACTGGGGACCTTCAGTGTAAACTCACGTAATAACCGACTACAGTAAAGCACCTCTTCGTACATGATTAATTGGAACAGAACGAATGACAATTCGTATTCATTACAAGATAAACACGGTTGCAGCTAAAGCTAATCTCAAAACAAAATCAGTAACTTTGACATAACCTGTATGTTTATTTTTTTAAGGAGTAAGAATTGTACTTAAGGTCGCCAAGTCAAACACCATCAAATTGGTGTATGAGACTTCCTTGTTTGTGGGACAAGGGACCCCGTCTGTCTATTGATTTGATACTAGCATATCTCCAAGCTGGAAAGAAAATGCCTAAAAAAACCAAGTAACATATGTTTTTATTATCATCATAATATTTAGTGAGAGAACAACCAATGAAACAAAGATAATATAGAGAAATGAATAGTGTATATATTTTTCCAAGTATATAGTAAAAACAAAAGATTTAAATATCATCTAATTACAATTTGATATGAAAATGCAATAAAATAAATGACAATTTTTATTATCATTATTAATCATTAATAAATACAAAACCATGTCATTGATATTAGCTAAAACTATTTTTACATTAATTATTTGTAAGATAAAAGATATATATATCTTTTCAAAAAAGGGAAGAACTAGATATTCCTCACATTATATTTTAAATATGCAATGACTTAAAAAACTAAATATGGTTACATTATTGTGAAAATTGTAAACTTGTAAACATTAGAGTTGTGTATTTTGACGTCAATTTAAATTCTCACATGAATTAAAGTATTGCTAGATCTTGGGAAAAATGATACTTCTTTCTCTTAAGAAGAAAAATAAAGTTTTTAAGTCTTGTGACAAAACTTGGCCAAGTTATAAAGGGCTTCCAAGTCAAACTTTGTTTTTCATAGAAACAAGATGAAATTCATATTTGCTTCAGAGAACTTCAACTTCGCAGGA
This sequence comes from Picea abies, assembly GCA_900067695.1. Classification (NCBI taxonomy): domain Eukaryota; kingdom Viridiplantae; phylum Streptophyta; class Pinopsida; order Pinales; family Pinaceae; genus Picea; species Picea abies. The sequence goes on from CBVK0100357188.1 coordinate 5,207, forward strand.
ACAAGTTTGATGCTAAAGTAATTGAGGGTTTCAAAATATGGCTTTTGTGTTGGCCCAGAGTTTTTGACAGTTTGCAAGGTTTACTTACGAACCAGATGAGAAAATCAACTAGTACCTTTATAAGTTTTTATACATGAACATGAAAATATTTATTATTCTACTTAATGATTTTTGTTGAGTCCAATTTCAACTCTTAATCTGAGGTCTTGTTCAATTTTGTAACTATAGTTTCTACCTATTTCCATTCACTCTAAGAAAATCAATATTTTTTTCCACTTTAGGAAAAATTGTTTTCAAGGAAATGAGAATTCATTCTATAAATTCTAATATGGTGATAAAACTCCTTACAACTTTAATCTGAATTTTCAACATTCTATTTTTTCACTTTATTATCATTTGTGTTTAACTCCTTTAAATGCCATATTTTTAATTTGTAAAAAGTGTTACAAAATAGGCTCTTCCTTGTTTCATTAAGAAGAGTCAACACTTCTCATAATTTGTTGATAATATAATAAGCCCCTTTTAAAAAGAAGTGTATTGGTAAAACATGTTAAAAAAAGGCGTTGTCTAAACATTAGACTGTTTAACTATTTCATTGGAAGCCAACTAAATAAATCTTGGTGAAATCACATTTTTTTGTTATTTAAATTACATTTTTTACGGTTAATTGCTATCACCAGGGTGCCTTTTTGCATCATTGTTTGAGTGGATTATTCAGCATATCCATCCTATCACTCAAGACGATGCGTTTCTCTTCAAGAGCGAGAGATCTCTCCCAATAGCTTGTAGGTTCATCATAGGGTTCTCTAACCCCGTATCTATAGTTTGGCATTTGGTTTCAGTGACTTAGAGGAAAGATTCTTGAAGGCCGAGTTATTGGATTGCTTCAACTAGTGAGGGTGCATATTTTTTAGATATATTGTGGTTTGGAGGTCTTCCAGTTGAGCTACAACTCAAAGACTACTGATATCTTCTTTCCATCATCAGATCTATCTTCTCACAGATTTTTGTAGAGGTTTGAGGCCATCAAAGAGGAGGTCGTACTTTCCTTGATCTATTCCAGCAAGGAAGTGTGCATTGTGCCAAACAAGACATCACCTACAAGAGAGGGTAATAGTTGGACTTCAGTGTTACTTGGTATTCATCTTGGAGACGATTTTGGAAGCCTAGATCTTCATCTCTATCTTGTATCTTGGAGGCATCATCAACCACACACTCTATTCTATTATATATATTCTATATCTGTTCCATTTTGTATTAGGTCAACTATTATTATGGCGTTGTCTAGTTTTTCTACGAAATGGCTTTTTTCGTTGAAATCTGGCAATATAAATTTACACGAATCACTATTTTTTGTTGTTGAAAATCCATTTCTGAATGCATAAATGGATTCAGCATGTTGGAAAACCCCAAAGGCACTCAGATTATATAGAAATAATCACTCAAATCTACGAACCTAACAATTTCTCACCGGATTTCGGGCAAATATACCCGAAAAAAATGGTCGTTTCGTGGAACGTTCAGCCTACGGCCTATTATTATAAATAAAATCAGATCTGAGGTATTTGTGGCTATTTCTTGTGCTATTTGTCTTGCATCATGTTGATTATATGCCATTGCTATATCTACATCATTTACTTGCCGCAAACACACAATCAAACCTTAATATTAAACCCTAGCGCAACTCAAGAGGACAAAAACTACTAACTATTTGACAAAATACCACAACCAAAAAGCACATAAAACCTTAATGTTCCAAGCAAATTGGTTTGGGAACTTTACAGATTAGGGAAGTTTAACTCAAAAGTCTTCGTAGTTGTCCAATTCAAATATAACATTTTTTTAATACAAAATATAATCATTTATGAAAAAAATTTGAAACTATGATGTAATTCTATAAATAAATAAATAAAAATACCCTTTAGTTTGACTCTTCAACTCTATAGGCAACATTTCCACATGATATAGTTAGAATTTCCCACCAATAAAACCCATCCATTATCAATAAAACCACCTTTAATAGCCCAAACCTTTTTCAAAAAAAACTCAAACAAAAGACTCAAAACTTAATAGAGATTATGAAATATCCAACCATATATCCCTTCAATCCAATGCTCATAGAAATCCAAGACCAGAATGGAAACAAAAGGCGCCTAGTTTTAAAATAAAACGAACAAGATACAACGCAACTTTTCGCATGCTTCAGTAAATTCCCAAGAATATTATATTCTTCTTGATCCTCCATTTCAATTTTTTTGTTTTCTAATATCTATAGAGTAAGTGATTTCATTTTAAGGCTCCACTAAATTCCAAAGAATATTTTGTTCTTCCTAATCCTCTTACGCTCCACTAAATTCCCAAGAATCTTCTTTCTTCCTAATCCTCCTCCCAATCCAGTTTTTCTTATTTTCGAATATTTATGTCGTAAGTGATTTTATTTTTCATTTTTCCTGTTGAAGAATCACTAGTTTTTCTTATTTTCGAATATTTATGCTGTAAGTGATTTTATTTTTCATTTTTCCTGTTGAAGAAGCACATAATAATTAACCAAAGGATTCAGGAAATCAAAATCTAAAATTTGAAATCCGGTTAATATAAATATAAAGAAAAAGAAACCGGAAAATTTCGGAGCCTCGTTCTTTAAGCTTCAAAGCATTTAAATTGTCAATTTCAATACCGTATCCAAATTTGCAACAGTGAAAACACCAACAACAATTTCAAATCCTGAATAGTTTTCCTCGTTTTTGTGTGAAGTCCTCAAGTAGAAGCGACCATGTCTCACTCGTTCCAAATTTTAGGCTTTACAGACAAACCAAATTGCATTTCGAATTTTAGGTTTTACAGACAAACCGAAATCCGGGACTAGAGCCAGGAAAAAAGCTGGATATACACCAAAATATTGCTGAAATTTTATTTGAATTATTCGGAGCACAAGTCCATTTATGTCGTTGGCTTCGAACTTTACACTTTAAAGGCAAACAAAAAACCGAAATCCGGGACAAGGGCGACACAAGATGGATATACACCAAAATTTCCCTGAAATTTAATTTTAAGTATTCGAAGCACAATCCAATTTGTCTCGCTCGTAGGAGCCTTAATTTTAAAAGGCGAACATAAATAAAAATCTGATACTTGCCAATATACTAAAATCTACCCCAAACCTTATTCACTCTTCGCATATGTCTCGCTAGTTTAGAGCTTTAACTTTAAAGGCAAATGGATAATAGAAATCCGGGACAAGATTAGCAGAGAACTTCCATACATATGCACTAAAATCTCTCCTAGATATAAATATTTAAGCTTAACAATCAAGAAGTCTGAAACATTATAATTTCATCGAATTTAACATAAAAACAGGATATCAAGGTTAATGCGAAAAACCTTTTGGATGCATTTGGAAGAAAACAATAGTCTCACAGATAGTTGGTAAGGTAAAACCCGTACCAAAAACTTTGGTCAATCCATAAGCTAGTTTTAGGGTACAAGTCATCTTGCTGATGTAGTAGCAAACATTTTGGGTGTTATGTCTTGTGAGCAATCTTTGGCTTGTGAATATTATCTATGTAATGCTAGAAGTTGTTTTATTCTAATGATGCTATGTTAAGATTTCATTCCAAAGAATATTATCCTCTTCTCGTCTATGGTATTTGGACTTGAGAACCAGGGTTGGCATACCCTTCTATGGTTGACTCTTCAACTCTATAGGCAACATTTCCACATGATATAGTCAGAATTTCACACCAATAAAACCCAATCCATTATCAATAAAACCACCTTGAATAGTCCAAACCTTTTTCGAAAACAATTCAAACAAAAGACTCGAAACTTTATGGAGATTATGAAATATCCAACAATACATCCCTTCAATCCAATGCTCATAGAAATCCAAGAGCATATTGGAAACAAAATGCGCCTAGTTTTAAAATGAAACTAACAAGATACAAGGCAGCTTTTAGCATGCTTTAGTAAATTCCCAAGAATCTTATATTCTCCCTAATCCTCCTCCATTTCAGTTTTTTTGTTTTCTAATATTTATAGAATAAGTGATTTCATTTTAAGGCTCCACTAAATTTCAAGGAATCTTTTGTTCTTCCTAATCCTCTTATGCTCCACTAAATTCCCAAGAATCTTCTTTCTTCTTAATCCTCCTCCCAATTTCAGAGCCTCATTCTTTAAGCTTCAAAGCATTTAAATTGTCAATTCCAGTATTGTATCCAAATTTGCAATAGTGAAAACACTAGCAACAACTTCAAATACTGAATAATGTTCCTCGTTTTTGTGTGAAGTTGTCAAGCAGAAGCGACCATGTCTCACTCATTTCAAATTTTAGAATTTGCAGACAAAGCAAAATACAGGACAAGAGCCATGACAAAAGCTGGATATACACCAAAATCTTACTAAAATTTCATTTGAATTATTCGGAGCACAAGTCCATTTATGTCGTTGTCGTCAAAATTTACGCTTTAAAGGAAAATGGAAAACTGAAATCCGGGACAAGGGCGGCACAAGATGGATATACACCAAAATTTCCCCGAGATTTTATTTTAAGTATTCGAAGCACAATCTAATTTGTCTCTCTCGCAGGAGCCTCAATTCTTAAAGGCGAACTGAAATAAAAATCTTGTACTTGCCAATATACTAAAATCTACCCCAAACCTTATTTAGTCTTTGAATTTGTCTCACTAGTTTAGAGATTTGTCTTTAAAGGAAAACAGATAATAGAAATCCGAGACAAGATCAGTAGAGAACTTCCACACATATGCACTAAAATCTCTCCCATATATAAACCTTTAAGCTTAACAATCAAGAAGTCTGAAACATTATAATTTCATCGAATTTAACATAAAAACAGGATATCAAGGTTAATGCAAAAAACCTCATGAAACGGGGTGAAGGAAGCATAAAATTTAGTTGCAGTTGGAATTGTTCTACTTCTGAATAAAAAATATTTCTATAAGCACATAAGGGCTAAAGAATTCACCATCATTTCACATCATTCGTCGGTAGGGTTCACAGATATCACTAAACCAAAGGGAAGAGATTGTGACCATACGTTGGATTGGAAAATGATGAGTGGTAGGGGAAGGATAAGGGCGACCATGCAAAGGTGGTGCAGAAAGGTGGTCGAGGGAAGGATAAGGGTGAGGGTACAACAAGTAGATGGAGGGAGGTAAGTACAAAACAAAATCAGAAAGAAAAAAAATATCTGCCAAGGTACTCTAGTTACATTGACACGTGGCATTATTTCAAAGGCCATGGACATGAGGTCAATTTCTATCACCATGGCACTGTTTTGCATCATTGTTTGAGTGGATTCTTTAGCCCATTCATTCTATCACTCAGGAGGACGTGTTTCTCTTCAGGAGAGTGTGTTTCTCTTCAGGAGGGCACACTGTTTTTAGTGGATCTTGTGATTTGGAGCGAGAAATATCTCTTAATAGCTTGGAGATTCATCATAGGGTTTCTCTAACCCCCGATTTACAGTTTGGAATTTGGTTTCAGTGACTTAGAGGCCAGATTCTTGGAGGCCGAATTATTGGCTTACTTCATCTAGTGAGGGCGCATATGTTTTAGATATATTGTGGTTTGGAGGTCTTCCAGTTGAGCTACAACTCAAATAATACTCATATCTTCTCACCATCATTAGATCTATCTTCTCACAGAGTTTTGCAGAGGTTTGAGGCCATAAAAGAGGAGGTCATACTTTCCTTGATCTATTCAAGCCAAGAAGTGTTCATTGTGCCAAAGAGGGCATCACCTACAACAGAGGGTAACAGTTGGACTTCAGTGTTACTTGGGATTCAACTTGGAGAGGGTTTTGGAAGCCTAGATCTTCATCTCTATCTTGTATCTTGGAGGCATCACCAGCCACACACTCTATTCTATTATATATATTCTATATATCTGCTCCATTTTGTATGAGGTCAGCTATTATTATGGCATTGTTTAGTTGTTCTACGAAATGATTTTTTTCGTCGGAATATGGCGACATAAATTTACATGAATCACTATATTTTGTTGTTCAAAATCCATTTTTGAATGCAGAAATGGATTCAACATGTTGAAAAACCCTAAAGGCACTCGAATTATACAGAAATAATCACTCAAATCTACAAACCTAAAATTTTCTCACCAGATTTCGACCAAATATCCCCGGAAAAAATCATTGTTTCATAGAATGTTTAGCCTACGACCTATGAATATAAATAAAATCAGATTTGAGGTATTTGTGGCTATTTATTGTTCTATTTGTCTTGCATCATGTTGATTATATGTCATTTCTATATCTACATCATTTACTTGCCACAAACACACAATCAAACCCTAATATTAAACCCTAGCACAACTCAAGGGGAAAAAATCTGCTAACTATTTGGCAAAATACCATAACCAAAAAACACAATAAACTTTAATGTTCAAAGCAAATTGATTTTGGAACTTTATAGATTAGGAAAGTTTTTTAACTCAAAAGTCTTCATTTTGAACATATAATCCAAGCCATTGCTTTCTTAAGAGTTGTGCAATTAAAACATAACACTGTTTTAATACAAAATATAATCATTTATGAAAAAAATTGAAACTAGGATGTAATTCTATAAATAAATAAATAAAAATACCCTTTAGTTTGAATATTCAACTCTATAGGTAATATTTCCACATGACATAGTAAGAATTTCCCACCAATAAAACCCATCCATTATCAATAAAACCACCTTTAATAACCCAAACCTTTTTCGAAAACAACTCAAACAAAAGACTCGAAACTTAATAGAGATTTTGAAATATCCAGCCATATATCCCTTCAATCCAATGCTCATAGAAATCCAAGACTAGAATGGAAACAAAAGGCGCCTAGTTTTAAAATAAAACTAACAATATACAAAGCATCTTTTTGCATGCTCCAGTAAATTCCCAAGAATATAAATTCCCAAGAATCTTATATTCTTCGTGATCCTCCTCCCATTCAGTTTTTTTTGTTTTCTAATATTTATAGAGTAAGTGATTTCATTTTAAGGCTCCACTAAATTCCAAAGAATCTTTTGTTCTTCTTAATCTTCTTATGCTCCACTAAATTCCCAAGAATCTTCTTTCTTCCTAATCCTCCTCCCAATCTTGTTTTTCTTATTTTCGAATATTTATGCCGCGAGTGATTTTATTTTTCATTTTTCCGGGTAGAAGAAGCAAATAGTAATTAACCAAAGGATTAAGGAAATCAACATCAAATTAGAAATCCAGTTAATATAAATATAAAAAGGAGACTGGAAAATTTCGGAGCCTCATTCTTTAAGCTTCAAAGCATTTAAATTGTCAATTTTAGTACTGTATCCAAATTTGTAATAGTGAAAACACGAACAACAACTTCAAATACTGAATAGTTTTCCTCATTTTTGTGTGAAGTCCTCGAGCAGAAGAAACCATGTGTCACTCGTTTCGAATTTTAAGCTTTACAGACAAACCAAAATCCGGGACAAGAGCCAGGACAAAAGCTGGATATACACCAAAATCTTGTTGAAATTTCATTTGAATTATTCGGAGCACAAGTCCATTTATCTCGCTGGATTCGAACTTTACGCTTTAAAGGAAAATGGAAAACCAAAATCTAGGACAAGGGCGGCACAAGATGGATATACACCAAAATTTCCCCAAAATTTTATTTTAAGTATTC
>CBVK0100357189.1:0-12871 GCA_900067695.1 Picea abies
ATTGCAGGCACCTTACGTAATACAATTTTCTTATTTACAAAAAAAAAAAAGTTTGGTGACAGTGAAGAGAGTGATTTTGGATTCAGCACTGTGAAAGAAGAACTGTTGAGGTTGGTCTGTCTCTTCAATGGCAACAAAGTGAATTTGGATTCAACACCGTGAAAGAAGAGAGTGTTGAGGTTGGTCTGTCTCTTCAATGGCAACAGACTTTGTGTGTGTTCATGTAAATAAAATAAAAAAATAGTACTCTTATACAGTTTAATAACAAATTTATAGTGTTGAATAAAAAATATTTTAAATTTTTTATAATAAAAAGTTTTGTTTTTTTAATTTTCTTCATATACTCTCCTCACCCCACCTTCATAAGTTTTTTCATATACTTTCCCCACCCCCACTTTCATATGAGGGTGGGGGTGGGGTGAGGGTGGGCGAGAGGGAGTATATGAGAAAACTTAGCACAACCACACTTAAAAATGTGGTTGATATACTTTGAAAGGCATTATTCATCACTGATAGAATATTGTCAATAAAATTTTAAATATAATAATTTTTTGGGGACAGTTTTTTAGAGTTTATAAAAAAACTCTTTTTGTGACTTTCAGGTTGAAAACAAGTCATTACATATTAGGATAGAATGTCATTAATTTAAACTCATCATAAATTTACATCAAAAAAATATAATTAAAACACATCGTAAAAGATGACATCCTAAATTTACATTAAAAAAAAGTGTAATTAAAACCATCCTAAAAGAATTGTTTATTTAAAACATATCATGCATTTATATTTAAAACACACCATCATAAAATAATTGTTTATTTAAAACGCATCATGCATTTATATTTAAAACATATCATAAATTTAAAGATATATTAAATTTAAAAGCATATTTAAAACCCATCATAAAAGAATGATATATTTAAAATGCATATAAATAACATGCATCATTTATAAACACTGTATATAAAATAAGTGTATGTCAATTTAAACTCACACAGCATATAAAGTTTATGGTTTTACCCAAATAACTCTAACCATCATAAATTTAACTCGGTTTTGCAAGTAAATATGTAAATATTTGTCTCGTTTAAAATGGCACCTTTGGTGGCTTCCCTCATGCTGCCATGGGTTTCTAATGGCATTTTTCCTCAAATTTGTGGTTTCGAAAAGTGACTTAACTTTTTCATATTGAAGGTAATGAGTGGGTTTTTAATGGCGTCTTTCCACAAATTTGTGGCTTCGAAAAGTGACTTAGCCTTTTTATATTGAAGGTAATGAGTAGCTTCCAATAGTTTATCTTGCACAATAAATTTAACCTGCCAAAAACAAACCATAATAAGTTTAACCTACGAAAAACAAATCTCAAACTTTTGTTGATTAAAACCTTAGAAAAACAAACCCCAAACTTAAAACCCTAGAAAAACAAACCTCCGACTTCTATTAATAAAAACCTTAAAGAGTTTTGTTACTATCCTAAAATCTAGATATTGTATAGAGAAAAAACATACCCAAACATTTTCAATTTCATCTGGAAGAGGGTTTTCATTTTTATTATACAGATCATCATATAGTAAAACTAATCGTAAGGTAAAACGAATCATAAGATGTGAAGAGTCATGAGTACATGAAGCTAACATTAGATGAAATGTGGTGAGGGGTAAGGGAAGCAGACGGGCACATCCAGCTGGCATGTTGTATATGGTAAGGTAATTGGATTATCTTACCAATTGAAATTCCTGATAATTGAAATTGTGAAGAATTAATGAAAACGATTAATTGAGACTGACACAAATCGTTGATAAAATGAAAACGATTAGTTGAAACTGACACAAATCGTTGATAGATGAAACGTCTACGAGTATATGAAACTTGTTATCCACGCGGCCACACGAACCCGCCTACGCAGCCACCCACTAACAATAATTTTTACTGTTATTCATATTAAAAATGCCTGGATACCTGGTAAAAAAATGTCTGCGCAATCAAATCACAGTGAAACATGTAAATTTAAATGTAGTAAAAAGTGGCAAAATTTTAAATGTAATACTGTAAAATGAGAAAATATTAGGTAATATGGTAGAAATGTAAATTTAATATAGTAAAATGAGAAAAAGTTAATAGTAAAGTAATTTTGTAATTTTAAATAAGTTTGTTAATTATTTGAAGGTGGCAATTAGATGGTCACACAATAAATTTTTAATCATATTAAGTAAATGTTAAAAAATAAACATGTTAACGGAAGCCTTTAAAATTGCTAGAAAGTTATGAACATGAGATCTCATTCATTGATCATTGATTTGGAAGGACGACTAAGAATATGCTAGCGTCTTCAATTGATAACCATAAGATTGAAATGTATGATTAAAAGATCATTAGATGTGTCCATTATCAATAAGTATAGGCCTTTCTACTTACTAACATTATGTTATAAAAAATTTATAATTATTATATTCTACATAAATTTGCTACTAACATAATTATGTTATTAAAATGGGTTGATATAATTAGGGTCATTAATTTCTAAAAGATGAAAAATGTTTCTATCTACATCTATCAATCACTTATAATGTGGTTGTTCTATTTAAAACCTAGAAACTCTATGTCATTCCAAAAAACAATCACAATCATGATTTCCCAATTGTTATTGATAGCGAGATTAGTATTTTGAAAACGGAGATACGTTGCGGCATCGTTTGCTCCTTTCTCTTAAAACACACAACACAATGAGAAGCGAAGCTGGATGTTGATTAACGCCGAACCGGAGACAACAGTTTCAGTGATCGCAAGATAACACATACAATGCAGCCACCAAAACCAGTCGGCTCATTTACTCTATATGGACAACCCATATGTAAAGTCTGGAAAATCCGCAGCAGTTGCCACAGACAATAACGATTACATAACAATTAGGGAAATTCATATTTTCGCAATGGAGAAATATGCTGGTCATAAAATATATCACCGTCCAAATTATCGCAGTAATGTGCAGACCGTTCTTTAACTTCGTCTTACAGACTAAGAACGTAATAAAGGCCTTCTACGTAATTGGAAAGTTAGAAATGCATATCTTAATTTATTATATACAGCAGCAACAATAAGAAGCGGGCGGCAACCTGTGCATCCCTAATTCAACTCTAAGAAACTCTCAGAGTAATAACCACTTAAAAGCGGGTGACAACCACTAAATATTCTTGCGTCGCCTCAGCTTTGCTGCTTTTGCCTTACACATCGACATGTTGGTCAACCTAGCTTACAATTGTAGGCCTTCAAATGTCTGGCCGAATTCCCAATTTGCAGTAGCCACGTTATAGGAAGTGACGGTTCTCCCATCGCTGGTTGTGACCTGGAAGGAGAGAGTCTGCCCATTCAAATAGGAGTTGCTCTGCCAATTCTGTCCCCAGTTGCGAGACATTGCTTGCCAACCAGTGTTGGAACCTTTGATGGAGACCGTCTCCACATCCCCTGCACCTCCTACGTTGGTAATTAGCACCAAATTGAAGTAGGAGTGCCCATTTATTGTGAATCGAACTCCTCCTTTCCTCACGCATGGTACTCTGCATCCATATATATATTGACATTCCAACTTAGGATTTAACCGAAATTACCGCCAAGTTGGAAATAGATTATCAGAATTGAAGAAAAGCGATAAGAAGAAAACTAGGAATTAATTACCTTCTGAACATGACGGGGACAATGCCTCCCTTGTAAATGGCAATTTGTTGATAAGCAGGTTGAGCCATGTCGAAGTGTTGGAGAGGTGGATTGCACCATCCTCCATTGTCATTGGGAAGAGCATTGTTAAGCGGGCAGAGATTAGTGGCAGTAACAGTCACAGTGCCCGGTAAACATCATTGCGAATCGTACTCCTCATTGCATTTCATTTCGTAACAGGCGCCGCAAGTAAGTCCGTTGTTGAAAAGCGCGGTGCTCAGCGTAGCTGTATCTGTCCCGTACCCTTGGCTATACAAATTACCGTATCCACACGCACCGCCTGTCAAATTAATTGCATTATGTAATTCCTTAGCGAACATATGGTATTAAGAATTTAACACTATTCATCCAAATCCGAAACTGTGAAACCAGAAAATTCAACGGAAATTTTCGAGCCTGTAACTATTCCTGCCTAGATTTTCAGTCAGCTAGAGTTTCGTCGCACTGCGGACTTACCCATTGTGCCCGAGGCATCGCTGCCACCGTAAAACGTAGCGTGCGCGGATTGCCAGCTGTTATCTAGTGCATAAGCAGCACCAGCTATCCACCATAAACAAATCACTGTGGCCAGTTGTAGAAACGCCATTTAACTGCAGATCATGAAGAGCCAGAAACGTTAGAAGACTGATAAGCGTAGTTATCTGACATATATTATAGCTGTTCAGTGAATGAAAAAAGAACACGGAAAGCAAGGGTTTCTCAGGGATATGTATACTTCACCTGAATTTAATATCCAATGTTAGAACTAACTAGAAAAGAAATCAGGACTGATATCTAAATTGATACTTGATTGTAGACCGAGAAAGATATCCAAATATATAGAATCGGGAGGTCGACGAGGCTTATGATTGCTCCAAAAAAAGTCGATTTCTATTGGACCGTAACTACCAGATTATTTAGAATACATTAGGACTTTATCTGGTATAGATAATAGCCTGCACATGCAACGCACTTTCAACTTTCAAGCAAATGGTGGCGACATTTTTATCCTGCGATGGGGCCATCTGCACATGGGATCTCTAAAAGAAGGAGAATTTCGCGATAATAAAGGCGGTCCTTCGAGTCTGTCCTTATTATAATCGAGTCTCAAGAGAGTCCGATATGGGGGATGGGCTATTTCGGATGGGCTATGAGTTGGCCACCGCATGTAGTTTTCACTTCAATTTCTGTTTTTCAAATAGTGCATTGACAATGAGACGCATGTGCTTACGTTCTTCTTGGTATCTACACTTCACATTGGGAATAATTTAACGACAAAAGTAAGTAACAATAACTGTGAAAAGAAAAGGCTATTAATATTTGTATTCTCAAAAAAGTTGGATTTGAATCCGATCAATATTTGTATTTTAAGAAAAATGGAGATTTGAATATGATAAGATTTTCAGAAATAGTTTAAGTTTTGTATAGATCAAAGTTTTATATATTTTAAAATTTTATTTAAAGGTTTTCTTCCATTTTAAACCAATCCAGTTACTCAAAAAATCTATCAAAAGTGAATTGACCAGAAATTTAAAACAGCACCACCTGAAAAGATTGCTTCCAAGTTAATCCATTCCATTTGTTTATCCAAGGGAGTGAAGCAGAAGCTTGCAAATGCTGATAAGTGCCCGTCACGATCAACTGTTATAACTGCCCTCATTGCTGGACCAGACGTGCAAAGACCGGAGGAGGAAGCCGTGGTGTTTACTTGTGACAATGTGAGGTACGTACGTGATGACGGTGACCAATATCAATAATTGAGTTTAATCGGCCCGAGGAAATTAATGGCTGGGAAACTTTCGAAAGAAAATAATGACTGTTTCATGTTTCATATTCGTTAAAAAATTATTTACATTTCATTGACATCCATAAGTATTAAGGGCTGGCAAAAAATATCCGAAATTTTTCTTGCGTAGAGTGGTGGCATGCTTTGCGCAGGGAATTGCTTTAAATAAGCATTTTTGTTTTTATTTTTTTCATTTTTTACTCTGATAAAGCGTGTTCCGATTTTTTTTTATGTTTAATCGAGCAGGGGCCGTAGTCACGGCACAACTTTCGTACCACTTTCTTTTTGGGGGCGGGGGAAAGTGGCTATGCTTTACAAAGCGCTCCCCATTAGCCCAAGTGATTCCTATTGTTTAAAATTGTATTAATCCGTATGTAAGCTCCTCATAAGCCCAAGTGATTCATGTTGTTTAAAATTTTATATAACAAAAAAATTATTATCCATATTACATTCACTTCATCTATATATTTCAATTTAAAACGAGTGAGATGGGGACATATCCTACCACTTTTGGTTTGAATATGTAATCTTAAAACCAAAGACATATTGTTTTAAATAAATATTATACACTAATGATAAATAACTGCTAATATTAACAACCAACTACTCACAAAAAAAAAAAAGTCTTATAATATATATCCTTAACTAAGAGAAAGTCTTATAATATATATATATATATATAAAAGGAACATGAATTTTATACTTCTTAAGGAAATTCATGCAAATGCCAAGTCTCTCTTTTAGCTAAGATTTTTTTATTTCTTCTTCCAAGGATTTATTCTAGTGACTCATAACCATATTTATCAATAACTTTTGTTTTGCCAAGGACAATTTCTTAATATTTAATCTTTCTATGATGATCTACTCAAATAACAATTTGATATATGAAACTTTTTTTTGTTTGTGAGAAAAGAGACCTCCTCCCTATAATTATTTGACTCCTTAATTTATAGAGAATTAGATATGTACACCCTCTCTATAATTATTTGACTTCTTGATTTATGAAGACTTAGATATGTATCTCCTCCTCAAGACATATAATCTTCAAGGAAAAAACATGGATCAATATTATACAATAACAATAAGCAATTGCTCATTCCAACAACGTACTAGAGACTCATTTTTCCATTAAGGAGAAAGTCTCATAACATAATAGAAATATTTGCCTCTTATAGTTCATATTGGCTCCTGGAGAGATTAGAAATTGAAGTTGAAATTTAATCCCCTAGGAGCATTCCAAACATAAAAGTTTAATAGACCCGTATGATGACATTATCCAGTCACTGTTGGGATATAGGCTTGGCCATATAAAGAATCCCCATCTACTAAGCTAGGCACTTCACTATCTCTCAGTGTTATTTATTTAGTTGTTGGAATTTGGGAAATGGTTTATTTATTGTGTTAATTTATTGATTTTTTGGCATTTGGGCCATTATATATGGTATCATTATATGTGTCAATGCATGGATGATAAGTGTATCCATCATATATTTAGTATATATATTTCGTATAATATTATAAGTTAGTTGAGCTTACCTGGATAGTGTGGAAGTGATACAACAAGAGGAGGCTATTTCCATCCCTGAGGATGACATTAGAAAACATGTGGCCTCTAACATGTTCTCCCACATGACGTATCTATACTTTCCTTGACCCATCTATGAAGGGGAGCTCGTGGGAAGAACGAGGGAATATTTCAGATAATCCCCTAACCCAACATACACATTAGTCCACAATAATGAGAGATGGGACTGAAGCAGATGGTCATTACATCGAGGTGAGGAGGGAGAATTTCATCATTCTACATCCACGTATGGCCTAGTACTTCATCCTGAAAAGCATCATCCATTTCAGATGCCAAGTCCTTGCTTTAGCTTATTTTAGTGGCGAGGTCCCTACATTGGTTTATTACAATGGTAAGTATGGCGGCAAAAGAAGTAGGGTCACTCTCAGTGGTGGTATGAATCTTTTTCTTGTAAGTTCTACTTGTGAGTCAGCTCTTTGGTTTCATTTATTCTCCATGCCTCTGTCTCCTGGTTATGCGAGGAGTTACAAGAGGGGAAGTTGTCACCCACCTCGCCTGACTGCCTCTAGCGCTAGAAGCTCAGAGCCTCCCATCCTAAGCATCATGATCTTTGCACAAAAGGAGGAGAGGGAATTTCGACGAGTTACCCACTCAAAATCCAATAGAATCAGGAGGATGATAATAGAGAGGAAAGAGCTACCCTTCACAACTATAAGGTGGATGAAGAAATTGGGGACTGATTGCTAGAAACGGGAGCTTCATGAGCCCGAGATACAAAACATCTCAAACCAATTGATTTGTATTGTCACATAAAAAAATTCTTGGGTCTCATTCTCCTCAACAAAGATAATGAGAGAGAGACTATGCAAGAACAAATCGAGGGCATGCAACTCTATATTCAGAATCATAGAGCCCACATTAACGCCTTGGTTGCTCTAGAGGAAAACCAACCAGTTGTAGGGTCTCACTTGCAGGAATTCCCACGGGACACCCAATGAGGCGATGTATCATATTTTAAGGTTTCATACCATTGAGAGGGGGCGCATGATCCCCCTTCCCCTTGTTTGTCTTGAATGACTTATACTCAATATTTTTTGGCAAGCTCTGTTTTTCAGTCTAGAAAAGGACAATATTAGGCTAGATGGATACTAGATCTCAGCTTATCAATTTACCAGTGTCTTTTTGTTAAAAAACTGGATCAAAGATGTAACACACCTGACCCCCTAAATCTTACTTAGGATGGTGGGATGCCAATATTTCCTCTTCTTTTATTTAGTTTTACTCCAGTAATGCAACCCATAAATGGATTATACTCATTGATTTCTTTCCAATGACTATAACCAAGTCCAAATAAGAGCTTTCTATCAAAATTTATACCCCTTCGAAGTTTAATGGATTCCACTTAACAAATACAATTCACTGTCACGTGGCATCCACGTGACTACCTGTCACTCATGTCATCTGAGGTGGCATTGAAATAATGCCTACCACTTAGCTCATCATCTCAAGGTTCCAATCCTTTGGGACCTTCCTTCATCGTCGTCGAGGTTCCCTCTCCTTCACAGGGGCATAAATCACCCCCTTCCTCAATTTTTGATGATGAAATCTAAGGAGTCAAGTCTCCATATCTAATGAAACTCAGACCCTGATACCCAATGGATCCAATCGCGTTAGTGCCTTTAACTCCCACAATGATTAACGCTCGTCCTCCAATATTCTTCTAAGGAAATCAGGTAGGACCTGCGACAATATACTGTTGAGATTCTATCTCACCCATTAACTAATAAATAGTTCTCTCCTAACCTTGTAAAGGTATTTTTCATCATCGTCGAAGCACACTTTCTTTGACCCCTAGGTCTACTCTCGATCGTCTAGTCTTGACAATCACTTTGGTCATATATGATGGTGATCACAACACCCCTGTCAACGGTAAATATATAACCTATGGGTTCTATCTAGGTCATGGTTAATGTTTTTGGTCCCCCCTTTTGTCATGGGAAGTCAAATAAAATCCAATGGTTGTGATCTTCCTGAACCTTTTCCGACAAATCGATGACTCCCATGTTATTTTGACATTGTCATCTCATTGCTACATCCTCCTCCTCAAGACTATCAATTACTCTCGTTCTGATGAAACTATCTTTATTTTAACGACCCAAATTCTTTCCTTCTGGCCTCTGTCCAATCAACGACTCCTATGCTCTTAGAAATTCCTTTGTCAAAATGGATCTTGTAAATCCAACAGTGAAGATGGGTCCTCTAATAGATATAAGGCCTATGGCTTCTTTTCATCATCATCTGAGTTCCTCACTCCAACTCTTGGTCACTTTCAAGGACCTTTATTCTCATGAATGGATCATATACACTCGCTACAATGAATCGATGGTTAAGAGTTATTTTGACCCAAAACACAGATATTCATCAAGGAAAATTTTTTGACTCGGGAGTTATTCAATTCTGGGTTCTAACAAGCTAACCATATAAGGTTTGTGATATCCTCAAGGATTCATAAACCACTCTAAGACCCTAATGGTCCTTCTACCTTCATCATACAAAAATTCTATTTAATATCTTTCAACCTTTCCACTTAAGAATAGGAGGTTCTAACATGACTTGGGGCTTCTTACTCTATCCATATCTTCTCATAGACTTGGATACTCCCATCATCTCCCAAACAAAGTGTTTTTGCATATGTTGCAAAATTTCCTCCCAAGGCTGCAAGACTTATAGAGATATACAACACCACACAATGTTCACTAGACTTCATGAATTCAACAAGTTTAACTATGAAAATCAAGGCATACATTACATTTTACTCAAACCTTGTAATCCATGCATTTTACATATTTTCATATTCATCAATCAAGCCATAATCAATTTATTTGCAATATTGAACACACTTTGTATAGATGAAGTTAAACACTTATCTAATAAATATTAGCATCCAATAGACTGAGAGAGGGCACCTTTCCTTCCAACCTTAGGCCATACTACATAGTTCCTTTCTATAGTAAGCCACCCCCATTCCAAGCCATGATATCACAAGGGAGTGATTTAGTTTGTCCTCAAGTTTAGATGATCCAATAAGGTTACTCTCTGCCCCACCACTAGCAACAATAGAAGTTGCCCCCTTTCCATTGAGCTCAAGGCTTCCACATGTTTATTAGGTAGCTTGTCAATTGGATTTCCTCTGCATGAGGGATTCCCTTCTCTATTATAAAATCCCTCAAAAAACTCCCCTTACCAGTGTCGATTTTTTTTAAGTAAGTACCAAGTTGTGTCCCTTTATCGCTCTAGTCTAGATCTGGATCTTCCCTGTTTCAAGTTGATCATCATTAAATTGGACAAGCTTCCTATTTTATTCAAGGAAATCTCTCCACTTTCTTCTTCTTCAGATCTATGCCAACGAACACCTCTGTTAACTACACTTGTTGTTTGTGAGTCTCATTGCTCCAACTCTTCCTCAACATATTATCCTCTATGCACATCGTGCTCTCTTCCACTACTCATTGTTATCTCTTTTCATTCTATGTTTGTGTCTCTCATGTATTTTCCTTCCGGTGACATTTTTCTCCTTTAATATCTTCCTCCTCAAATCCTTGGGATTCTCATGGCTTATGTCTGAAGCGACTTGTTGTCTTGATTCTGAATCCTTGAACATGAAAATTAGTGGTGTCATATTCATCGGATCCTTCAATCGTCTGCTTTCCTTCTTTAAGAGACAAAACTCTTAGAAATTTTTAACTCCTTCAACCATCAATCGGAATTCCATTACTAGTCACGTGGCTCCATACCGATATGGGCATGCTGGTAGGTGTATGCTCATGTTTATAAGTATAGGTAAGATTTCTAAGAAAGATTCATATTTTCTTCACTAAAACATCTAAGATCTGCCTCACCCATGCAATTCATCAATTCCACATGTGATATAATGGCTAGTACTCTCAAGGATTATTCCCTTCTTATTCAATTGTCTGGTTTTTTCATCAATAAAAACATGATTAAAAGATTCATAAACATAAGCATATGAAGTATTAAGAATAATTACAATCATGGGGGGGAAATAGGGTGTTACATTCCCATCCCCCTTAAAGTAACATTGTCCTTGATGTTTAAAACACCATGTATATACAATTGTACATAAAAAAAAAAATAGTTATTCCTTTCTCATGGAGTCTTCCAGTTCCCATGTAGAGTCATCTTCTCAAAAGTGATTCCATTTCATGTTGACCTACTCGATGGCTCAGTTATTGAGTATTGTTTCTCTCCTATCTAGGATGTGTTAACTCCCAAAATGAAACCGTTCTTTCGATTGAGTTTTGTGGTGGATATCATGGCTTTTGGTAGTATCTTTAAGTTACTTTTTAAGTTTTTATAGCTGAGAAAATTTTTGGTTTTGGTGTGTCCTAGAAAATAATTGACCCATAAAGTCTTTTCTTTCAAAATTGTCATTTTTTCTTTCCACAACTAACGTGTTTTCAAAGATTCATTGTGCGCTGTGGAAAGTGCCCACTTTCAACAGCTAAGGAGCTTGTTTCATCAGTTGACGCGCTGTTGAAAGTGACAAATCTTAAAAGGTTTTTGAAAATCAGTTCTTGGGTGGCGCGCTGTGGAAAGTACATGCTTTCCACAGCTAAGGAGCGATTTCGATTGATATGGCGCGCTGTTGAAAGTAATTACTTTCCGCAGCTAAGGAGGGTCTTCTACAAAGAGGTGCGCTGTTGAAAGTGCATACTTTCAGCAACTAACAGGGGTTCCTTCGCAGAGTCACGCGCTGGTGAAAGTGGCAAGCGAGCATTTGGCAAAGGTGTTTTCCACGGGTCGTTGTTGCACGAAGCGGAAACCATGTGCGTGATATCCACGTATGAAAGCAATGATGAAGTGATCACCGCCACGTCAGAGCAAATCCAAGGCATGCACTGATAGGAGTGGGCAATCATAGAAACTAAATCATGCATATCAGATATGACTGTAATTTGAATTCATTCCAGAACCAACGCTCAACGCTCATCACTTTCGGAATGGAAAGTTCGTGTTCGGTGATGCAGGTACAGAGGAGGTACCGTCGGCCTGACACCATCAAATAAAAAAGAGGTCTCATATCACAAACCGTTTCCAAAACACTGTCGAATTTTTCACTTAATTCAAAACAGAGCCGAAGCCCAGACTGCTTTCAACAACGCAGAACCTCGACTCGACTAAGCGGTTACAGGGATTACAGTGGTCAAGTGCTTGAGATGCAGAATGGTGAGAAAACGTAGTGGCGTTTTACTCAAGCGAGAATTGGATAACTTATCCTTTTTAGAATCACATCCCGAGGTCCAGAGGCATTTTTCAAATGCGGGGTGCATGGAATTCGCAGAAAGGTTACAAGTTGGGTCTCACCAGGCCATAGCTGAAGCCTTCACCAAGACATTTGATGGCAACAAAGCTCGCATTGGCTCTGTGGAAATCAAGGTGGATGAGGCTGTCATTGCCACAACTACAGGATTGCCAAGAACTGGTCAAAAATGGTTTAAAACCACCGCTCCTAAGAATCTGGATTTCAGGGTCTATTTAAAAGATGGGTACAAGCACAAAGCGTGGAGAAAAGGTATGCTCGTTTCATATCTGGATGAAGGGTGGCAAGATTTATTCAAAGGCATTCAACTATACATTTCCTCAGAAGGAAGATATGATAAATTGATGATGTACCACTTTAAACTCATGGATCATTTTACAGGCAAGGCCCCCATCAATTTGCCTTATTTCTTATATCACAGTTTGTCTAAGGTCTGCAAGAGAATTAGAGCTCAACCTTTGAGCATGAAAACTACTCTATGTCACCTAGGCCTCATTAAATTGATTCTTCTGCAAGAATTGAAACAACA
>CBVK0100357190.1:0-12871 GCA_900067695.1 Picea abies
CCTCGGGATTGATTTGCTGCAACCCATTTCAGTTCTGAGTGTCAACACATTCCACAGAGAGAATGGAACCTTGGTGGTTGGCATAGAACTCCCTCAACCTCACCAGTGATTAAATAACCTGTTGGGAACTTGACAATTTTTTAAACTACTTTTTTTTGTTGTTTTTGAATTTTTAGAACTTTCCCCCCTCGTCTGGAGAGTAAGAGGGATGATTTAGAATCTTATGGAAGATTTAGGTTCCCACTGAATATTTTCTTTTACTGAGTTAAAACTCTAATGTTGAAATTGGAATTATTTACCAGAGAATATAGAATAATATATCCTTGGTTTTTGAGAACAGTGTAATTTGAGTCTTTACTACTGTAAACTGCTATTATTATCAAAGATTAAAATTTGACTCTCATTATAGATAATTGGGAAATTCTTTTTCCTGTGGCACTCTTCGTTGAGTCTTGGAGCAAAGTTTTTGTATGTTGAAGATTTTAGGATTTCGTAACTGGAATTTCTGATTATAGGACTTCTGCCAGCCTTGAACTGGATAGGTGTACATTGTGATGATTACTGAGCACTGATAATTAAAGGTATTGTTGTGCAGGAATTTAAGCGAAGTGCATTCAGGGAGGCAGAGCTGAAATGCACAAGTATTCTTCAAAATATGGACAAGAAGTTGCGTTCTGCTTGCTATGCATCCAATGCAAAACTTGATCAAGTGCTACAGGTATGCCTGCTATGCTTGTTGACATTATTATCGGTACTGCCATAGTGGTTTGATTGCTGCAATTTATGAGTATGTACTATGAACAGTATATTGCTGATTGCACTGAATTGTTGGTATTTATATTTTCAAGGGCTGAGAAATTGAGAATAATAACAGTAACTATACTAAAATATAGGGAAGTATATGAAGGATCTGTGGAATAAGATTGCCTTGAGAATAATTAATTATCCTCACATGTTTAACATATGGCATTAAACATGTGGTACTCTTTAGGACACACAAAATTGTAATAGACATTAGCAGAAGTGAATGATAAAAACAAACGATAAAGCTCACTAATTGAAGTAGCATGTTTGCCAGCTGAAAAATATTGATATTTATTTTCAGGTTTTAGGTGACCTTGTGTCGGAGTATGAATCAGCATCTTCTGGCCCTTACAAATGGAATAAACTTGCTAACTTTTTACAGCAAAGGTAAGAACCTATGTTGTATTCCTTTTCAATATTGCCTCCCCTCTTTCTGTGTGCATTAATTACGCCTTGCTATTGATAGCCTTTGTAAGTTTCAAAGTTCCAAGTTAACTGATAAATATTTTATTTATTTTTAATGAAATTGCACTTTAAATCATGATTGTCCAGTTTGGAAGGCCCTATATTTGACCTCACAAAGAGACTTGGGGATCAGAGTTCATCTGAAAAGGCAGCTCTTCAGTTAAAGTACCGTTCAATTGAGGATAAGTTAGCATTGATGGGAAAGCAGCTGGAGATTAGTCAAAAGCACGGGGGTGATTATTTGAAGAGATACGAGGATGCCATTTCAGATAAAAAGAAGATTTCTGATGAATATGCAGCTCGATTGGCTAATATGCAAAGCAAGTACAGCTCATTAGAAGAAAAATATGCTAATGTGTGTGAAGTTCTGGAATCAGCCAGGAAGGAAACTTCTGAATTGAAGAAGAAGTATGACCAATCTATAGTCAAGCAAAAGATTGAAAAAGAGCAGATTGATGCGGAAATGGCCTCGCTAAAAACTAGGTGTAGTTCTGCTGAAGCAAGGCTGAGTGCTGCCCGGGAACAAGTTGAATCGGCTAAGGAGGAGGCACTTGAGTGGAGGCGAAAGCATGATCTGGCGGTGAAGGAAGCTCAAACATCATTACAAAGGGCTACATCACTTCATGAGCGTGCTAGCA
This sequence comes from Picea abies, assembly GCA_900067695.1. NCBI lineage: Eukaryota > Viridiplantae > Streptophyta > Pinopsida > Pinales > Pinaceae > Picea > Picea abies. The sequence continues at coordinate 1,908 of CBVK0100357190.1, forward strand.
AGCAAGCACAGCTAAGAGAGGATGCCCTAAGAGCAGAGTTTTCAGCCACCATAGCACAAAAGGTGAGACATGATTATTTGAGTGTGAAGTTTGGATTGGTGTGCTATGATGGATAGGTAGATTGATCAAGTCCAAGTCCAAGTCCACTGTTAGGGATAGTTTGATATTCGGTACAGTTAATTAAAAAATTATTAATGTTAGTCTTTTGGTACAGATTGGATATTCTTATGGAAAAATTTTGATGTGCAGGGAGATACTGATTTTTCTCTTTTTTTCTTCAGGAGAATGAAGTCAAAGATTCTCTAGCAAGGCTTGAACACGCTGAACATCGTCTAGGTGGATTAAACCTACAATTAAAGGTTTGAATTTTATGGCTTCTCCCAACAAATTTTGCATGAATTTGTCCACATTGCAAGTTGCTTATGATATGCTGGTATGCTTACAGGGACAGGAAAGTAAACTAAAAACTCAAGAATTGGACATTGGCACACTGAAGGCAGAAGTAAAGGATTTACAAGAGAGATTAGAAGCTGCTAAAGCCATAGCTCAGTCAGCAGAGAAGGAAGCCAAGATACTAGAACAAGAGAAATCTCACTTGGAGCAAAGGTTTGCAACAGATTTCAAGAGGTTTGAAGAAGCAGATGAAAGGTGTAGGGCTGCAGAGAAGGAAGCCAAGCGAGCTGTTGAGGTGGCAGAGAAAGCTCGTGATGAGGCAGCTTTAGCACAACATGAAAAATCAGAAATTCAGAGATTGGCCATGGAAAGATTAGCTGCAATTGAAAGATCAGAAAGACATATAGAAGCATTAGAGAGGGAAAAAGCTGATTTGTTACATGAAGTTGAAAGGATCAGAAGATCTGAACAGGAGGCAACATCCAAGGTTTCAACTTTAGAAGCAAGGGTTGATGAACGGGAGCGGGAGATGGAGGAACTTCTTCAGTCGACAAATGAGCAAAGAGCAAGCACTGTCCAAGTCCTTGAGAGTCTTTTAGGTAGTGAAAGGACAGCTAGAGCAGAGGCTAATGCTAGAGCCGAGGCACTTTCTCTGCAACTTCAGGCCACACAAGGAAAACTGGATGCTCTGCAACAAGAGTTGACATCTGTCCGCTTGAATGAAACAGCTTTAGATAACAAGTTAAAGACTACTTCTCGGAGTAAAAGAATGAGATCTGAAGATTGTGCTGGAGTTGACTCGGTACAAGATATGGACATTGAAGTGGAGACTGTTAGACAAAGAAAGAAAAGGAATACAAGCAATGAAAATGGATACAGTCCTGTGATGATGCCGGCAGAGGGAGGTTCAGTGATCAGGCCAGATGATGACAATAACTCCAGTGACATGAAAGAACCACAAGATTATCTCAAATTTACGGTTCAAAAACTTAAACAGGAGCTTACAAGGCATGGGTATGCTGCAGAACTTTTACAACTAAGAACTCCTACCAAAAAGGACATAGTTGCATTGTATGAAAAACATGTTAAACCGTAGGGTTCTTGAAGCATTTTAATATCCATGTAATCTGTGGACTGCCTATGTTCTTGTGATAAGTTGATAACAAGTGGACGCAGCAAGCTCATGGAAATGTTGTATGTTACAGCTTCTTTGGCAACTCTCTCATGTAAAGGATTTATGATTTCTCCTTTATGACATGTTAAGGTGGTTGTTGTAGATTGCTTTTTTATTTCTATTTTTTAAGGACACTTCAGCTACCAATTTCTGTATGTATCTGACAACTTAATATATTGCAACATCAAACTGGATTTTGGAACCAAGAACGTATAAACTTTGATTTGAAATGTGTTCACATATGGTTTGAGGTTGCAGTCAAGATGATTATTGTGTGCTTATTCTCTATGTTTTGAGGAGATTTTCAGCTACCAATTTCTGTGCTTTTTGACAATCTGATATTTTCTAACAGTAAACTGGAATTTTGGAACAAAGGATGTGGAGACCTTGGTTTGATAAGTTTGCACATGGTTGGAAGTAGCGGCACATTTTAAAAACGTATGTTAATAATTTAAAAACCTAAATAATTTAGTGACTATTTGTCTGCTTTATTTGTCTAGACAATGATCATTCTCCCTTTGTACCCTTGTCTCCAAAGTCTATTTTTATATAATGTCATATTCTGAGATTTCTCGTCTCCACCTGCATCAAATTGCTCGTAATAGCTTTTCCGACCCTTCATCAAAGTATTGTTATTGTTGCAATAAAAGCTTTTATTGTGGCTGTCTGACACGGGCCCCTATTCAGAAGTTTGATAGAAAAAGAATCCAAAGAAAGATGGTGCTTGCGAGAGTTCAACATTTTGTTATTTCTGGGACAACATGTTGCGGGGTATTTATCAGAAGGATGTAAATGCATGGGCCACATCAGAAATTTCCTTCATAACAATATTTAAGTTCCTGTAAGGTCTGATGAGAGTTAATCATGAGGCCTTCGGCCCAAACTGGACTTGCAATTCGATCTTATCCAAGAAAAACAAAGGTAAAGTTTGAAAGGTAAGTGGACCTAAATGTAATTTAATTTAGGTTATATTCAGCAATGAACGCTTCAATATGGAAGTGGTGATTTGATCAAGCAACTGACCATAAAACATTGATTGGTTCTGGTTCATGACATTTTGAGATGATTGTAACTGATTTTTGGAGAATTACAAAGACTGTATAGTTTCATACTTATTAGATCCTGTCAATCTTTCCTGAATTTTAATACATCCTTTTTTTTCTAATATTTTTGCACTGTAGGAATAAACTTGGTCAAAATATGATCATTTACCATTTTTCAAATTTACTAAACAAATCATGCAGGCAGTTGTTGATTGTGCCTTTAGTAAATTAAAACTAGTTCTTAGATAAACTCTTTTACAGAAGTTGCGGAGTTTAAATTGACTTGTTTCCTTACAGTATAGTCTCTATCTCAAGAGAAGAATAATTTTGACTTGATTTTTATTTTGTAAAACTATGTTGAAAAAACTGAATTACATATTTGAAAGACTATTTAATACTTTTACTCAATGTTACATGACTTGAATTTACACAATTTATCAAGACTTCAGAGATGTAATAGGCATTCTATTATAGGAAGTCCACTCTCAAATGGATACAAAATCAGCTTACAGAATGGGATATTGTCTTTCAAAGTGCATTTATGTTTTCATGCTTTGCCCTTGCTTTGACTAATAACTATAGCTAATAATCATTATTGATATCACCTTACATTTAATAGAATATTTAGGATTATGGGTTGAAAACACAAAATTATCAAATTTATTCAGCATTATCGGACATTATGTTTTGAAAACATAAAATACTCCATGGATGAACAAGTGCTGAAACACCTAAATTTAATGGATGAACTTGACCAACAATGAAGTAGTCAAATTGTGAAGTCCATCCTTGTCAACTTCTCTTTAAATATATGGATGACCAAGAGCTGAAACACTTTAATGAATATGAGCTTCTCGTCCAATGATGAAGTGGTCAAATTGGTAGTCAAATTGTGAAGTCCATCCTTGTCAACTTCTCTCTTTAAAATATATGGATGACCAAGAGCTGAAACACTTTAATGAATATGAGCTTCTTGTCCAATGATGAAGTGGTCAAATTGGTAAGTCCACCCTCGTCAACTCTATAGTGGTGGTTGTCAATAACCAAGTTGGCTATTGTTTGATCTTGTGCTCATAATTGTAGTTGATATCTAAGCTCATTACCTTGTGGATTTTGTGCATGGATTCTACTATTGGGTATCTTTTGTTTTTCAAGAAAAGGTGTCTTTAAAAACTGCTTGATATGTTGCACACACACCAAGTTGTGCTTTGATATATGATATAGTAATAAATGTGGATTTATTTCACAATGACATCCATAACTTTATCAAAAGAAAAAAAAGAAATGCATTATTTCTAGTTTTCTTCATTTTTGTTTCATGTTCAAGGATTCCAAACCCCATTTGTTTTTATGTAATAGTGAAAGCGACTTTAATGAACATTGGTGTAAAGATCCTTTTATTAAGTCGTAGTCTAAACGTTCTACGTTTTTGCCTTTTTCTGAGAATATTTTCAAGGGATATTTGCTTGAAATCCGATCAGAAATTGTTGTATCTGCAGATTTGATTGGTTAATTATGTGTAATCCGAGTGCCCCAGGTTTTTTTCAACATGCTGAATCCATTTCTGCATTCATAAATGCAATTTAAATAACCAAAAATAATGATTTTGAACATATTTATGTCGGATTCCGATGCAAATAGAGAAAAAAAAAACGTAGGATAGTTAGACAATGCTTTTTATTAATAATAACATGTAGTTGTTTAAATACAATTGCAAATAATGTCGAGATAAATATAAAATAACCCTACTAAAAATAAGGGGTTCTCATATTGTGTTTTCTCCACAAAACAAGTTGGAATAAGTTGAAATTTCACCTAAAGCTGCACTGCCATGTTTTATTCACATTCCTTAGTTATTTTGGAAGGCATTCCTCAAGAGTCAATGTTTATGGGATGTATATAACATAAGATAATTTCCCATTGGAAGACACATGAGAGCTAAAATTCAAATTCAAGGCACATATTTGTAGGGAGAAATATGCGACATTATTACATTATTACTCCAACAGTGGAACACATTGAGATACTATTGTATTGAGGGAAGCGACCCCATGAAATTGTGGACCGTATTGGAGTATTTGTTCAACACGAATAATATGTGATCAAACATCGTGAAAACATCGACTTTTGTTATTCAAACTAACATTGTATTTTGAAATTCTATATCCCTACATCAACAAATATAATAATGATGCTAAATCGGGTTGGTTCATGATAGAGTTTGTGTTATAACACCTATAGATGGTTATGGTGGTTTAACCATTGATCACATCTTTGAATGTTAAATATATATTAAACTAACTACTAACCTTATTGTTTATTAACCAACGTAGATCCGTCTTAAACTCAGATCGATTAAACATTGAGAGGAATCAAATTTCTTAAGGTGTAATTTTTTAATTATCATTTAATATGAAGGATTAATATACATATGTAAGTATGTAAGTACACAGTATATATGTGTAATATATAACGATCCTTGTAGTTTTTTTTTTAATGTAACATTATCTAACCTAACTCTAACGTGACAACATCTCTACCATACTGGGTTGTAGAGCACTTCACTACACTCTGTGCAACTTTAATGCGAACCTATTACATGACTTATGTTTTCATTGTGCAGTGAGGTGCATTTACAATACATGGAACATTAATAAATTAAATTGAATAAAAATTGAGCTCTGTAAAAATGTTAAAGAAGGCTCACCATAATAATAATAAAGACCTCCATCATAGATCCATTTTAACCTTTATCTTTTAAGCATGGATGAGATTGTGCTTCAATCTCTTTTTGATCTTTCTCAATGGTTGATATATCCAAGGTTAAGATAAATTTATTTTAGTTCATAGTTTGTTCGTCCTACATTTGAAGTGCAAAATAATACCACTACTAAGTTAATTTGTATGACTTGAATAATAGTGAAATGTAATGAACATAAATATATCAAATACATGAATTTATTAATAAAATAAATAATAATAAATGAAGTGACACATCCCAACTAAAATACATGACTTAACTTAGGGACATGACATATCTACAATAATGACTAGCAAATGTGTAAAAGTATACCGTCACATGGCATTCAAAATCGTATTATCTATCTTATTTATTATTAATTACATATTATTGATCTTTTATCGATTTTGACTTATTATCCTTGTGTTGGATATTCCACAATACACGAATCATTGTTCATTTATTGTTTCATGATATAAATCCCGATAGTGGTAATTACAAACCATTACTTTACGAAAAACTGTCTAGATGCAATATTGAAGAATCTAATACTTGTCACTGATGTGCAAAAACATCAAATACCACTCAAAGTGTAATATGAATAAGATGCATTCTTATGGATTAAGCAAAACAATACCTAACACATCTAAGTGCACTGATAGTCTATTCAAATCAATTTTCTATTTGATATCTATAGACTTCGATGTACAATTCTTGAGACTTTACATTGTGCAATCAATTTACAATGCAATTACGAGTGGTGACCACAATGCATTGCATTGCCTACACCAATATTTGGGACCAAGTACTATACATAATACATCAATGATTGGGAATTGACAAGGGTATCTTGTAAATATGGCAATGCCATATGAGAGAGGGAAGATAGAGGGTGGGTCATTTTGTTTGCAATTGATATCAATCATTTTCAATGTAAATATCCATGTCTGGTCCTTCATGAAAACAACATTGTTAACTTCTATTCCGCTAACTCAAACCATGATATAACAATTGATGTGCTGCCATTTGAAACAAATGCAGTTCATGTTCACTATGAACCATTGCTAAGAGAAAAGTACAAGAAATGGCTTTGAGGAATGTTGATTTCACTATGAGCCACTGTTACTGATTATTTCACCGAGTGTCAAGAAGAAATGGCTTTGAGGAATGTTGATTCAAAGCAATTGATCCTTTTCCTAAAAGATAATATTTTAGCCAGATTTTGTGTTCATGAGAAATTTACAATAGGCAATAGGTCAATTTTCACTGGAAGAAAATTTACCGATTTCTGTGCAGAACATGGAATATTAATGGGGAAATCATCCAATTTCTATCCTCAGGGAAATGGATTGGCAGAATCAACCAATAAAACACTGATCCAAGAGTCACAATTCTTACTTATTGAAAGATGTAACTGGAAAAGTTCAAACACTGTTTATGAATGCCTAGTGCCTCAAGCACTTCTTTATTTAATCCCCAATTTTCACTGTTCTGTACATAAACCTTTGTTCTTTTTCTTTTTTTCCTTTCAATATCTATATTCTCATGGTATAACTTACTTTCTTTTTTTCCCCCCTTCGCATTTTATTTTATTTTATTTCAACTCCATCATCCAATGATAGGATGTATGGATTCTCAGCAACCCATAGGGGTTTATTGTCCCATAGTTGGAGCCAATTGTTCATACATTTCATGTCTCCATTTTCAATCCAAATCTGGTATAAAATTCTTCTCCCAATTCACTATCTTTCAAAAATTTCCTAATCAAAAGCCTTTTTACTTTGCCATTTTTGATGTTGTGCGAAGCCTTTTGCTATGACCATATCTCCGCACTCCACGCAAATATATATTCTGCACCTCTACACTCCACACAGGTGTATCCCCCACACAACCAATACTTAGTCTATTTTCAATCCTTGTGCAAAGAATTCATATCACTCATCCTCCCGCACTTCCACTCCTCCACAGTTCCAATAATTTCACAACACATATTCTGATTATATATTTTAACCTTGTACAATAAATCACTGCAACCATATTCTTAATAAAAATAGAAAAGATACAATGGAAAACACACATTAGACAGAGCTGTAAACCCAAACCGGGAAAACCTACAACTTGTTTAGAGCTGCACCTCTAATCTTCTATTCGTCATCTTCTTCATTGTTTACAATACAATATACATATAGGATCCGGTGGCATCCAAACCCCTAATCCATTGACTTAGATTAGTCAAAAACCCTAATTCCTTAACCAAAATTTGAAAACCATCGGCAAAAACTATGTACCAAAAACAGTAAAAAACAATGGGTGAATATCCAAAATAAATTGGCGAATAAATTCCCCGAAATTTTTCTCGAGGGATCCGCCCCCAAATCCCCCATTAAGGGGACCTACAATCATGCAAATAATATAACACATACCAAACATTGATAAGTGATGTAATTTCAAGATCACTGAGTCATTTATGGCACATTTATTTGCTCCAATTTACGAGGAAAGAGAAATGATTTAAGATTAATGTGAAGTAAATGTCCCACTTTTCTCTGAGCTACTTAATGGTTTCTATTTATGATTACCCATATTTTTAAAGGTAATTCATATGTGTGGAAATGACATTTTAGTAAATACACGCGATGCACTTGGCCTTAAAGCAATTCGAGGTTTGTAATGTATATTTTTGTCCCCTTCATAAATTTTTATTATTTTGACTCCATCACCCAGTGATAGGCGGATTGGATTCTTAGCAACCCACAGGGGGTTACTGTCCCACAATTGGGGTTGATTGTTCATCCATTTCATGTCTCGTTTTTCAATCCAAATCTTGTATAAAATTCTTCTCCCAATCCACCATCTTTCAAAAATTTCATCACATCCAACTCTTGTGGGGAGAATTCATATAACTCATCCTCTCGCACTCCTGCACTTCTGCACCTCTGCACTTCCAATAGTTCTGCAACATGGATTTTGACAAGCCATGTAATTTGCACTATAATCAAGTCATTTATGGCACATTGATTTGCTCCGATTTACAAGGAAAGGGTGACAATTTAGGACTAATGCGAAGTAAATGTCCCACTTTTCTATGAGCTACTTAATGGTTTCTATTTATGGTTAGTCGTATTGCAAAGGCAATTCATATGCATGGAAATGAAGTTTTAGTAAATACGTGCCATGCATTTGACCTCAAAGCAATTCGAGCTCCACAATATATTATTCATAAGTTTCATGTAAATCAAAGTGCATTAAAAAAGAAGAAGTGTGTCAAGTTGAAGAAGAAAAGAGACTTTTTGTGTTGATACCTTATGTACCACATCCTTAAGTAAGAATGTTTCTCAACCAACAATTTAGGGAAGGGAGATGGGAAAATTGGCTTGCCAAACTTTGAGAATACGACATGGAGATCAAGCCCCTAAAGGATATTAGAGGAAAATGACTGTGCAAGTTGATGATTGGTATTGAAGTTGTAAATATTCCTCATGTAGATGATGTACTAACTCAAGATGTACATATCTCAAGACTAGAATGGTACAAGGATAGACTTTTATTATTATTATTATTTTTTTATTATCTCAAATTTGGAAAAATTCGTATTGAAATGTCTCCTAAGGAGAGGAGAGCTCTAAAGATGAAGACTAATCAGTATGTACTGATATATGGAATACTTTTTCGAAGAAATTTTGATGGTGCATTGTTGCAGTGTTTGGACCATTCAAAAGCCCATGAAGTACTTCAAGAATTTCATGAAGGAGTATGTGGAGGACATTTTTCATCCGTGGTAACTGCACACATAACCATCAGAGCTGGTTATTATTGGCCTACCATGTTAAGAGATGCATATGAAATGATACTGAAATGCCTTTCTTGCAAAAAACTTTCCAGAAAAATGAAGAGAGCAACTATGGCATTGAAGCCCATTTCAGGTGAAGCACCATTCCTACAATGGGGGTTAGATGTTACTGGTCCAATTAATCCAAAACCAAGTAAGGGACATGCATACATTATCACTTCTACTGATTATTTCACAAATTGGAAAGAAACACTATCTTTGAGGAATGTTGATTGGGAACAATCGATCATTTTCTTAAAAGATAATATTTTATCTAGATTTGGAGTTCCTGGGAAATTTATAATAGATAATGGATCAATTTTCATTGGGAAAAAAATCACCAATTTCCATGGAGAGTATGGAATATTAATGGGGAAACCATCCAATTATTATCCTCAAGGAAATGGATTGGAAAAATCAACTAATAAAACATTGATCCAAGTCCCGGAAAAGATCATTGCAGTAAATTAAAAAAAATGGCACACAAAGCTAACTTATGCTCTTTGGGAAAGGCGATTCAAGAGTAAGTATTGGATAGTGACATTAGACTTTGGTATATGTAAAGGAAGCAAGCCTTCCAATACATTTGGAACTGAATGCATTAGTTGTTGCCACATAAAATGAAGACATGGAAGAAGTCTCACCTCTTCAAGCATGATATTATCAATTGCTATAGTTGGAAGAACAAAGGGCAAAGGCACTAGAAAGCTTTACCAACATACAATAGATATTCAAGAAGTGTTTTGATCATAGTGCCATTTCCAAGCATTTTCATAAGGATTAATGGGTTTTACTTTGGAACAAGGCTAAGGAGAAGCCATCTTTTCATTCCAAGTTTGAAGCCTTATGTACTGAGCCATATTAGATTGAGAAAATATTTGGTCGCAATTCTTACTTATTGAAATATGCAACTGGAAAAGTTCAAACATTGCTTGGGAATGGGTAGTTCCTCAAGCACTTCTTTATTTAATCCCCAATTCTCACTATTTTGTGCATAAATCTTCTTTTTCTATCCTTTCCTCTCAATACTGTATCTTTTCATGGTATAACTTACTTTCTTTTTCTGTCCTCTTCATAAAATTTTATAACTTTGACTCCATCATCCAATGATATGATCTATGGATTCTTAGCAACCCACAAGGGCTTACTATCCCACAATTAGAGCTAATTGTTTATCCATTTCATGTCTCACTTTTCAATCCAAACCTTGTATACAATTATTTTCCCAATCCATTATCTTTTGAAACTTTCCTAATCAAAATCCTTTTTACTTAGCCATTTTTCATGTTGTGCAGAGCCGTTTGTTATGACCATATCTCCACACTCTGCAAAACTATACCTTCCACACCTCTGCACTCCATATAGGTATATCCCCCACACATCCAACTAGTCTCTTGGTATGCTCAAATTTTCGATTCCAAGGCAAGAATGATTCAACTGGCAACAAAAGGAAATAATCCAGTCGTCCAGACTCCAAAGTTGTTCAAGAGAATGTTTCGTCTTCCTTTTGCAAATAGAATTATTAAGTTCCCGGATGCAAACACCTTCCTTGACTCTAAGGGTGACGAATCCAATGTATTGAAATACTTTTTGATACCATCTACAAAGATGCCCAACAACCTTTTAAAAATTGATATATCTTTGTTGGAAGAACAATATCATGAATTTTCATGGTTGTTTACGCATCTAGTTGGGCGAGAGTCAACTTCACACATACCCGAGTTCTCTCTCTCTCTCTCTCTCTCTCTCTCTCTCTCTCTCTCTCTCTCTCTCTCTCTTTATATA
>CBVK0100357191.1:0-12871 GCA_900067695.1 Picea abies
CGCTCTTCCGATCTCACTAGAAGTTTTCATGTCAGTACATCTTTCTGTACTTCCAGGGTCGTTTTGGGGCCCTAAACAATGTTTTCTTATCTTGCCAAAGTCAAACTGTAGATAGAGTCAGAGTTTGACAACATAATGCGTAGTTCTCGAAAAGACCTTTCCAACGGGCTATCACACACCTAAAATGAAGATCGTATGCAAAATTTACGACCCCGGGAAGTTGATATACTAACTTACTCCAATGGGGCCCACATGACTTTTGACGCTGGGGCCCACATGACTTTTGACGCTTCATCTCCTAGGGTTAGGTTTTTGGATGTCTAGGGTTTTGGCATTCGTGTTTATTATAAAAAGGCCTTCAAAGCCTCATTGTGCTCATCTTCTTGTGAATGAGCGTAGCCGTCACATCTCTTCTCAGAGATAAAGCTGCCACCATTCTAGCGAGTCTTGCACTCTGTATTTTTACAGTCCCTGTACATTTCTTTCATTAATAGAAATCATGTATTGTTGTATTTATGGCAATATTTATGTGTATTTCATTGTAATATCTCTGCTTTCATCTTGTTCTGAAAATAATCCGGATCAGTTCCTCCACTAGTTGAATCCGAAGTGGAAGTGTATCAGACCTAGGGTGATCATTCAGTATTTTGGCATCCACTTTGGCATACAAGTTTCTCTTGCAGATCAATGGTTGTGGATCATGAACAAATTTGAAAATAAACTTTTGTCTTGGTCTAGTCAAAACTTGCCCCTCACTAGGCACATTACAGTTGTTGACAATTTTATTAATAGGCTATTTGTATTATTCCTCACGTCCCTTTCTTTCCAAATAAACTTATAAAGGTTTAAATTATGTGCTTCAGAGTTTTCTTTGGGGAAAACAAGGTTGGGCAATGGGGTTACCTTTAGTGTCTTGTGGACATTTGTACTTTACCCCATGCTTAAGGGAGTTTGGGCCTTCTCGATGTCCAATCCCAAGGGGTGGCCCTTGTAGGAAAATGGGTGATATGGGCAGGGGAAAAGGATGCTCCTTGGCAGGTCTCAATGCATCATCAAATTCAACAAGCTCATCATACTGGAGGGATTAGAGACCTTTTTAGCTCTATGACATTATTGGTAATGTAAAGGCCTTTATGATCTAGGGTTCGATTATACTTAAGAGACTGTGGATGGCTTGGTAGGTAGTTGTTACAACAAATTTTGCCTCACTCCATGCAACTTGCTTGGATGGCCTTTCATTTCCCTATGCAGACTTGAAGTTCCCTTTTTGTGCCTTCCAGAGCCAAAAAAACATATTTTTCCACATATACATGCCCTATCAATTATACCACAAGCATATATGTAGGTTTCTCCACTACAGCCCGCGTACATCAGGTTTAGTGCTCAAAATTAAAAATTATGTCAGGTTTCCATGCCATGTCACGCGATCCATGATCCTTGACCTTCCATTTGCTGGAAACGCTCCAACTCAACCCTTCAGTTCCATTTGAAGGCTATAATTGAGCCATATCCAAGCCTTGAGATAATTCGGTAATTCAACTTTGAGAGCAAAGACAGTCTGGAGAAATTTCACTTCATATTGAATCTACATCCCTTTGTCCTTGAAAGACTAAACTCCTTGTTCAGGCCCCAAGCTCTTCCTTCTTTGTGATGGAGAACCTCATTGACTCCTTTATATGAGCTTGCCTTTGGTGGAGGATTGAAGTGGTGGAGGCCCAACTGGAGGGACTTAGTTTCTCGGTTCCAATATGTGTCGTTACAAAAGTTTGTCACCTATGTACTTCTGTTGATTATTTTAATAGAAATACTACTTTCTCGTCCAATTGATATCTTGCAAATATTTGAATTATTATTCCATGAGCGTATTTGTCATGTATGTTAATGGATTGAGTATCTTGGTTGTTGAGGACAAGTTGCAGGTATAAAGCTTTGGGTCGTGTGCTCAATGGTGGTCTTCTTCGAACATCTAGACGAGGTAGGCTCTTAGCCTTGTCTTGTTAGCATTTCATTGATATAGCATACTTGGGATTAGAGTTGATTTTTGCATGTCATTCCGTCTGTTGTGGTTTACCTCTTGCCATAGAGAGATTTTCCTCGTAACAGAATTGGCAACCATACTGGGGATTGATCTCCTTTTTTGGGGGGGGTTGGAGTGTTTTTCTCCTTGATTTGCTCTCTGTTAGCCTAAGTTTCCTTGTCGCCTGTTGCTTGACAACCTATTTTTTACCTTGCATCTAAGTTTCTTGGCTTAACCCTTGCCCTGGCATTGTTTTGCTTGGTATACGTGGCTTTTCCCTTGACAGACGCATATATATGCGAGCTGTCTTCCTTTAGGGAGCGTATATACCCGATTGTTGCTCAAACAGTCACATACATCATCTCTTAAGTCTTGTTGGCCGAGTTTGGTGTTTGTTGGGTGAGTTTTGTTGGTTGCTGAGTTTTCTTAGGTCCCTATTCTGACTGTTAAGTGCCTACAGAGTGATAGGAATCCTTTTTATTGTTGAATTTTTGGGCGGATTTCTTTCTTATCATCTTTTTCATTGGTTGTCCTTGCACATCGGTCTGAGTGTTTGCTTCTTGGTATCCTGCTTGGCTTGTTTCTTTTTGCTTGCAGTAGGGTTTTCCTGTGAAGTTGTTATTCAATCCTTGCATTTTCTTTTCTTTATATCGAAAATACAAAAATATTTGCTTATTTTCATTATGGCATTTGCACTTTTGATTACTTTGCATTGATTTTGACACATGTGGAGAGATTGCATTTCATTGAAATTGTAGAGATTGCATTTAGAAGCATACCATATCTTTGAAATTCAAGACTAGTAATTAGCAGTGTTTTTATATTTGCTTCTTTTTATATGTTAGAGTCATAATACCATCAGTTTCACGACCACACCTCTTGAGTAAGCAGAAGCCATTAAAATTAACGTTGATTAATTAAAACTGATTAAAAACGATTTTATTTTTCATGGTACACAAACAAGTATAGGACATAAGGGCCTTGGAATAGGATTTTGTGAGTAAACTTCTTCAAGGCTATTAAACTAAACATATGTGTCTGACCAGGGAGTGGTGAAACCCATTGTGTAATCAGTGACATCAAGAGGCTCCGCTCACATCGGAGTTAAGCACGAGGTCGCACAAAGTTGGTTGCAGAGATAGCCTTCTAATACCTTCTTAGCGTCAGAGATATTTTTGGGGTTCTATTTGTATCTTGGGGTCTTGCTAGTACCTTTACCTCCATGAGAGGCAGTGCTTTCGAGATTTCGGGCTTTGTTACCCTGCCCATACAGTGGACCGGACTTACGACTATTCACTTGCGCATTGGTTATATTGTGGTGACTCTAGTTGCTTGACATAGGTAGCCACATAGGTTACTTGCAAGGATTATTCTGTAGGTACCCTGAGTCAGATAAGGGTCGGGTAACACGCAACCTTTATGGAGGATTACCTCTCCGAGGGGATCTGACCGACTCTGTTAAGCCCACGAGGGCCCTTATAATTGATTCTAATACCTCCAATCTTTTGAAGGGAGTCTCAGGCCCCTCTTAGGCGAGACATACCTACTCTAGTGAGGGAGGCCCCTTTCAGCCACTATATCCTGTTTGTGTGCATTGGCCTTTTTTCTTTTTTTTGGTGTGCTCTCTAATTATTAGTTGGCCTTAGGATTTCGTATTGCGTTGTGAGTTTTGACTGCTATGGTTGGTGGAGCCCCTATGACTCCCTCAGTTAGCGCTACCCATCCCATGGTCTCTGCTCAGTCCATGGGTATGAATCCTTTTGTATTTCCAAGTGGTACGTCGAATCATAGTCCTCAGCCAATGCCCTGGGCCTCTAATCCTTTCTCTTTTGATATGCCAGACATGTCTTCGCACTTGTCATCCTCAGTTTCGTCGTCTTATGTGAATCCTAGTTTTGGGTATGGGGGCATGATGCCTCTTTATTCTCCCTTTTCGTTTGGTGGGGGCCATATCCCTCAACCATTTCCTATGGTAGGAGGTTGGAATCCTCCTTCCTCTGGACCCAATCCTAGCTTCACTTTTCCAAGATCGAGTGCTCAAATGGGCGGTCCTTCTACTTCTTACATCCCTTCCTTCATCCCCTCTTCCTCCATGCCGATTCCGACGAAATCATTTATTATGGTGAATCCCCCTTTGTCCTTTGGTGTTCCATCTAGAGGGAGTCATTTTCATAGTATGGGCAACCCCCAACATGGAGTTCCTTCGTCTGGGGGAAACATATATAATCCTTATCATGCTGCTTCCTCGGTGATGATGCCCTTACAACCTTTTATGAATCAGTTTGGAGGAGGATACTATCTTGTCGGACAGGACCATGGTTATACCAGAACCCTGCTTATCTTGCAATCTCTCAAAACTAGTCTTTCCTAGAACCTTGGTCTCCGATGCCAACCAATTGTTGCAAGTCATGATGGAAGCGCAAGTCCAGTCACTGCGAGTCATATTGGCATTATATCACCAACCTCTGCTAGTCATGTTGGAGATAGGTCAACAATCTTTGCAAGTCATGTTGAATACCAACTAGCCGCTACATGTCATGCTAGGGGCACAACTCTAGTCACTGTTGGTCACACTGCACAAACATCACCAACCTTTGTTAGTCATGTTGGGGATTCGTCAACAACCTCTGCAAGTCATGTTAAAGATCTTCTACTAGCCTCTGCAAGTCATGCTGGAAGCATGTCACTAGCCACTGCAAGTCATGCTGGGGGCATTAATATGATTGAGAAGCCTAGACGTATCGAACGTAATCCCAAGTTCCTTTGTACACTTCGCAAAGGAGATCATCTAACTTGTTTGTGCCCTACTATTGTAGTGGTACGAGAAGCGCGGTCCTTGTCTAGTGGCCCTTTGGGTTCTGAGTCATCTTTGGTTTTCCAACATTCTAATCCTTCTTTGGTTGATACATATGTCGTGCCGATGCAATCTTCGGCAGACACCACTCCTTTTTTGGGGAGTGATGCATCTTTTGATCATGTTGTCTCGCATCCTATTCAACCAACGATTGAAGAAGTGGTCGTGTCGATGCAATCTTCGGTCGATCCCACTCTTCTCTTGGAGAGTGACAAGTCTAAGGAAGTGACATTGCCGATGCAATCTTCGGTCAATCCCACTCTTCTTTTGGAGGGTGATGTGTCTTTCAACCATGTCCTTAGCATTTCTAGTTATGTACCTTCTGAACAAGGGAGCATTCCACTCTCTCCGAGTACGCTCCCTCCAAGTCCTAGGATGGTTTTTTTTTATTGGAATGATCTTGTAGATCCTCACCTTCCTTCTTTTGCACCCTTCCGGATAATGGGCGTTTGTCGATGTATTGTAGATTAATGATCCTCTGCAAGTATTTTATCATCCTTGACTTGGCAAGCTTTGGGTTCTCCCAAGCTTGTGTCAGCTACCAGTGAGTGGCTGGATTTCGTTAGAAGTCCTGCATGGGAGCCTTGGCCTTCCCCATGATATGTTGCTTAGAACAACATCCTCAAGTCTTGGTTAAGCTATTTTTCGACTCCCAAAAAACCGAAAAGATTGTCGAGTGAACTTGTCTCTTTCACACTCGTTAAATGGATTTGAAAGGACGTCTTTTTGGTATAAGTTTAACCCTTTTCCGGACCAAGTAGACTACTTATGAAAAATGTATACTCTAGTCACCATTGGCTAGAAGAGTTCTTCTGGGTATTATTTTATACTTTTTTGGGCCTAGGGGACTAAATCTACGAAAAAGGACATCTTGGCGTTAAGTTGTAATTGCCTTTCATCATCCTACTTGCATTATTGAGTCTATTGGCGGTTCCCGCTTTCTCGTTATAAGCCTCTTACCTCAGCAATTTGCATCACTAGCCAAGTAGTTTCTTCTATATATCCTTTGCAGCTTGACACCCTGTACCCTTAGAGGAAACATTCACCCGAGTGTCCATGCCCCGCATACACTTCCTTGCATTGAGCATAGGTATGTTCCACTGCTTGGAACTAATTGCTTACTCGCAACATTCGTTTCCTCTCCTGTATCATAGCATTTCTTTTCCTATGAAAAAACAAAAAAAGACGGGCGGGAAAAGAATATTATCTCATATCGACAGCAGCCGTGTCGCCTTTGAACAGAGCACAAACTTTTGAGTCCACTTTCATCCAAAGTTTGGGTTTAGCATGACCTTAGGAAGCTGAGCTCGTTACTTAGAGTTTACTCCTCCGACTGGTTATTCTTTCAGTTCCTATGGAGAGTTCGTTGATGCCTCCTGCATCACAAAGTTTTATCATCAAGTCTATGCTACCTGAGTTATCCATATGTCTCATGCTCTTGCTCAAAGGAATTCTATAAGCATGTGTCAACCATTTCTCAGAACTTTTGACTTTGCATGTCGACCATACCCTCAGTATATCTAAGAGTCAATGAAGTTGTAGTCCTACCATGCACCCTGGTCCTACTTTTGTTATGGGTAAGTAACCTTGAACCCAGAAGCTGACTGGGGGGTTTCCCTTGTGTTTGACGACAAGAAATCTATTCACACATTGGGATTCGTGCAGTGTCTTGGATTCCATTAGCCTTATTGGTGGTTTCCTCGCCTTTGTCGACATTTTTCCTTATTGGCTACTATTCAGAGGGTCTCTTTCATGCACTACTTGCATTTGGTGCATGCGAGAGACACACGGGATCGTTGGTTCGTGAACATCCTATTCGTCCAAGCTCCTCCTAATCATCAAGCTAATGCTTTGTACCTCGTGTTGAATGATGAGAGATGCCCTAATGCTCTCCTTTCAGCAAGTCTCCTTCCATCGACTTCAACTCATCTATTCTGGAAATGAGACCTAGAGTCCTATGAGTACCTAGAGGCTTGCATTCATCAGTGGTAGGTTCTCCCGCCATCGACAATTGGGAATATATCAATGTCTCATGATCGATGGATTCTTCAAGTGTTCGACCTCAACACCTTTATTCACACTTGTAGAATGTACTCGGTGCCTTGATACCTACTTTCATTATTGGTGGGTTGTCTCGCATTTGTTAATGGTATACCTTAATGACCGGTAATCAAATGAAGTCTCATTGTGTTCAATCTCAACTCCTCTATTCACATGATGTAGACATGCACCTTCGACGGATAGTGTAGAAGACCTCCAACTTACAGTAGCAACATTTCTTATCTGCTGCTTTCTTTTATTCGACTAGTACCTATATGACTTTAGTGATCATGGGAGATCAGATTGTACTCCATTGTATACAAATATCTTCAGATTGATTTTGAGACTGGATTCCACTGTGCCTTGTTCATGACTATGACAACCTATGGCATATGTCCGCTTTGTATTGCCTATTCATGGCCATGCACAACTATTTGATATACTTTCACATGGATCTGCAGTGTAATTCAGATTGGTAGCCATGTGTACAAAGTCATTATGGATTGTAATATTCTCATGAGAAACTAGTACTTCCAGCTGAGTCTTCATTACCCCACTTCTGGGAATTATAATGTATTTCGGCCATCGCAGATAGTCCTCTGACCTCACACATTAGGGGGCATCTGTTACAGCAAATTTTTCCTCACTCCATGCAACTTGCTTGGTTGGATTTCCATTTCCTTATGCAGACTTGAAGTTCCCTTTTTGTGCCTTCTAGAGCCAAAAAAGCATAAGTTTCCACATATACGCGCCCTATCAGTTATACAACAAGTGTATACGTAGGTTGCTCCACTACAACCCACGTACATCGGGTTTGGTGCTCAAAATTAAAAATTAAAAATTATGTCGGGTTTCCATGCCATGTCATGAGATCCATGATCCTTGACCTTCCATATACTGGGAACACTCTGACTTGGCCCTTCAGTTCCATTTGACGGCTATAAATTGAGCCATATCCAAGCCTTGAGATAATTCGACAATTCAACTTTGAGAGTAAAGACACTCTGGATAAATTTCACTTCATATTGAGTCTGCATCCCTTTGTCCTTGAAAGTCTAAACTCCTTGTTCAACCCCCAAGCTCTTCTTTCTTTGTGATGGAGAACCTCATTGACTCCTTTATATGAGCTTGCCTTTGGTGGAGGATTGAAGTGGTGGAGGCCCAGCTGGAGGGACTTAGTTTCTCAGTTCCGATATGTGTCGTTACATAAGTTTGTCACCTATGTACTTCTGCTAATTGTTTTAATAGAAATACTCTTTTCTCGTCCAATTGATATCTTGCAAATATTTGAATTATTATTCCATGGGCATATTTGTCATGTATGTTAAAGGATTATGCTAATCTATATGCTACCAATATATATTATCACCACATGCTCACGTATCTTGGTTGTTGAGGACAAGTTGCAGGTATAAAGCTTTGGGTCACGTGCTCAACAATGGTCTTCTTCGAATGTCCGAACGAGGTAGGCTCTTAGCCTTGTCTTGTTAGCATTTCATTTATATAGCATACTTGGGATTATAGTTTATTTATGCATGTCATTCCATCTATTGTGGTTTACCCCTTTCCATAGAGAGATTTTCCTCGTAACAACAGTCTTTGGGTTTCTTAGTTGGCAATTTGAGGGTCCCCGAGATGCTTGGGATCTAGCCTCCCAACCAATCTGGACATTCCCATTGTCCAAGGATCAACTTGGGCTCTCTCCACGGTATGTCAGTAAAAGGTTGCCTTGGAAAGACCTTTTTTTAAGGACTTGTGGAATTCAACACTCAACAATGCATATGTGGAGGACTTTTAACCGTGCTCAAAAGCTTTCTAGTGTGGGCAAGGCTATTCTCACAAGTCTTTATCGTATGGTTCCAAAGAGTAGTTTAAACTTTATATAAATTATAGATGTAGGGGAAAGGTCCTATTTGGAGGAATTGGAGATGGCCAAGTGGGAAGCCTATATATATCTATGAGATGAAGGAAATTTACGAGTTGGTGCACCACTCCTTTGACATAGGGCTCTGCCTAGATAAAAGGTGGGGGATTTGAGATCTGGTGGAGAGATGGCTACAACAGTGTCAATCTAGTTGGAAGGATCATGCCTCCTTTAAACATAAAATTTAGGGTTTGTTATTGCTTCATCATGGATTTGCTATCAAGAGTAGGTTACACAAAGTTGGTATTATAGTTAAGCATGTGATCCGGATTATTTTCGGAACGAAATGAAAGTAGAGATATTACAATAAAGTGCACATAAATATTACCAGAAACAAAGAAATATAGTAATACATGATTTCTATTAATGAAAAAAATGTACAAAGACTGTAAAAATACAGAGTGAAAGACTCGCTACAATGGTGGTAGCTTATCTCTGAGAAGAGATGTGACGGCTACTCTCATTCGCAAGAAGATGAGTACAATGAGGCTCTAAAGGCCTTTTTATAATAAACATGAATGCCAAAAACCTAACCCTAGGAGATGAAGCGCCAAAAGTCATGTGGGCCCCGTTGGGGTAAGTTAGTACATCAACTTCCCGGGGTCGTAACTTTTGCATACGATCTCCGTTTTAGGTGTGTGATAGCCCGTTGGAAAAGTCTTTTCGAGAACTACACATTATGCTGTCAAAATCTAACTCTATCTACAGTTTGACTGTGGAAAGCCAAGAAAACACTGTTTAGAGCCCCAAAACAGCCTTGGAAGTACAAAAAGTTGTACTGACATGAAAACTTCCAAAATAAGCCAATTGGAATAGGTGGGCGGCCACCATTATCCATCTAGATGCTGTGTAGAGCTTCACGACATCCCCGGAAGTGTAGAACCCACAATTATAAAGAAATGTCCCCATTACAGAGAAACGTGTTGCACTGAAAATTGTCAAGATGAGCCAGTTGGAATTTGGAAACAGATGGGTGGCCACCAATATCCACCTAGATCAGTCCTCCCCCCTTAAGAAGAAATGTTCTCCATTGTGTTGAGTGCTCGAGAAAGAGGGGAAAGCATTTTCTAAATCTGAATCTTGGTGAGCTACGTGCCTTTCTAGAGAAGTTGTGTTGCTTGGTCTATGGAAGGCTGTCACGAACCTGTTGTTGGCGGGGTTGAAGCTGTTCCACCAACCTGTTGTCTCTGGGCTTGACGGATCATTGTGTAGGCACCATCGTAGGTGAAGAAACAATATCTTCTTTCTCTTCTGCAATCTGCTTCTGCTGGATAGAAGGTCTTGAGGTTGCAGTGCTTGCAGTGGCCTTTTGTGCATCCTTTGAACAGATTATGAAGAGGCTGAATTTTGCAGTATGAGAGATTACCTTGTGGCACTGTTTTGGTGGAACAATAGTCGGAACTACCTATGGTATCCTATAGAGATGACCCCCCAGAGTAATAATGACACTACGAGGTTGAGACTAATAAACAACATGACATTTCCACATATATGGTTGGCCCAAAACAACATCACAGACATCAAGAGGGGCAACATCACACACTACCTCATCCTTGAAGGGTTGGATGCCATAGGACAGGCGACACTGCTAGCTGACACAGAGATCTCGTCCATGGTGAAGCCACCCGATGTTGTATGGCTACGGGTGTGGTGTTGTCGACAACCCCAACTGTTTGACAACCTCAACTGAGATGAGGTTCTTCTGGATGTCACTATCAACAATGAAATGCAACAGGGTCCCCTTCACCCACATCTATGAATGGAAGAGGCGCTCCCCCTCTTCAGGATCTACTGGTTGTTCTAGTTGAATTGTTGCGGTCGCGACAGTAGTAGTGGGGTCTGCGTCGATGATCTGTCTTTTTTCATTATTTTTTGGATCAGATTCCGAAGCAGGGTTCAGCTCCTTGTCTTTGATCTCGGCCACCAATGACTGTTTCGAGCAACATTCATCGGTGTTGTGCCAAGGGCTTTTGTGGAAGTTGCACCACTTCCCAGTGTCATTCTTCGTCTTTCCTTTACCCTTCTTTTCTTTTGTCTTCGACTGGTTGTCGGGAGGCTATTGGTTAGGGTCGTCTTTATCATGCTTTGGTTGTTGCAGATTTGCAGACCCGAACTCCCATTTGTTCTGGTGCCTAAATTTCTTCTCGATTTTGACAGCATATCGATATGCAACTCCCAATGATGAGATGTTTAGGAAATCCATTTTGGTTTGGATGTACCTATGCAGAGCCCCACGGTATTTCAGAACCAGACGCCGCTCAGAGTCTTTGATACCCAGCTTGGTGCCCAAGGTATGGAAAGTATTTGTGAACTCTGACACTGTTTGGCTCTTCTCTTACTGCAGTGTGGTCCATCTCATGTACTGGTCTTCATAGTTATCAACAGGGTAATATTGTTCCTTCACCGAATCCACAAAAAAATCCCAAGTGGGTTCGGCCCCATATATTCTAGATTCCTCTGTGGAACTTTGCTCCCAATAAGTTTCCCACCAATGTTTGACATGGGGGAGAGCCTTGAAGAGTGTTGACCGCCTATTCAGCTAGGGGGTCAACTCCATGTGCCATGAAGTAATGCATCATCAGATGCTAGTATGTCGAAGACAGTTTGGTTCTACTAGGCAATTTTTGCTTCCAGCACAAATTTTGTAAGCGGGATTACCGCACCCCTGCGTGGGTTAATATTGTAATAAGTCTACATGGATCATGTTAGGTCAGTTGCCTTAGGGTTTCCTCATTAGGAGAGTTCCTTTCGTTGAGTGTTTTTTATCGTCAGGAGGTTAATGTGGCCTAACCAGCCGGGTTAATCTCCCTTGAGTTTTTCACTCCCACCCAATAAATCCTCCAAAGTGGCGAAAGGCGTTCTAATGAAGTTATTCCTAGGTAGCTAATGTTTAGGAATGTTGTAAATGACCATGTAAGACAGCACGCGAAATTTCGCAGAATTCCGTCAAGTATAGCTAGGTTTTTTTTAAGGTTCCGAATTAATTAATTGATTAATTAATCAATTAATTCTGGGTAATTAATGTAAAACTTAGGTCCCGGGATTTTCGATAGGGGTATTTGTATTCAAAAGAAAGCTAGTAAGACCCCCTGCACCCGTGGACCAAGTTTCAACTCAGTCGGACAAGTTTTGCTAGGTTGTTTGTCCGTTTAGGAGTTTTTTCGGGAAAATGGCGGTTTTAATTGGCAAACCTAGAACATGGAAAAATGTAATTGATGTAATAATGGACCAAATCAAGTGAAGTAAGAGGCAGTAATAATGAGATACCCCACCTAACCTATCCCTACCTTTACCTACCCCTTTTAAACCCCCATTAATTAAAATTACATTTTAATTAATTCTTTCCTTTAAAACTTACGTACCTCTCCCAAACCTTCCCACGTGAGCATGTAATAGTGCTTTATTGTTGTATTAAATTGTTTTATTTGATTGAGGTCCCCTCCTCATGAGGTACGCCCCTTTCCTCTCCCACGTAATACATTAATGTTTCATTCCAATTTTTAAACGTGGGCCTCCTTACCTCACGCCTCCCTCACGTGGACTCCACGTCCCACTAACCTCACGCACCTCCCACTTAAAAGTTGTAAAATCTTGTTAATTAGAGCGTGGGGCCTCCCCACGCATCTCCTTGCCCACTCGCCTACTATTGGGGAGTGTGGCCAGCACATCCACCCACGTGATCTCTTCCAATCCTTCGCCTCTCAACCAATCGCATAGCATTTTAGGAGTGTGGCCAGCACATCCTCCTTCATGCGTCCCTCACTAAAAACCCACACTCCTCCACTTTCTAAACTGACTCACGCCTTTCTCTCTCAAACCTCACGCTCTTTCCTCACGCTGCCTCTTTTATCTCACGCTTTCCTTCACGTATAATTGGAAAGGTCACGTGTAAGCTGGGAAACTCTCTTTAATTGAGGCGTGGGGCCTCTCCTTCCCTTACCTCACGGCCTTCCCTCACGTTTTTCCTTTGTTTTATTCTTGTTTTTTTTGGTTTTGGGGATGAAGAGATGGAAACATCTCATTTCATAACTTGAAA
>CBVK0100357192.1:0-12871 GCA_900067695.1 Picea abies
AGGTGGGTGGCCACCGATATACACCTAGATCAGTCCTCCCTCCTTAGGAAGCAATGATACCCATTGCATTGAGTGCCCCGGGGAGAAAGAAAAGAGTTTGTTGAATCTGCATCTTGATGAGTTTCTTTCCTTATTGGAGAAGTTGCATTGCTTAGCTTGTTGAAGGTTGTCATGAACCTGTGGCTGGAAGGGTTGGAACCTTTTAACTAGTCTGGATACATGAGATGCCTATGTGCAGAAGGAATCTTTACACTTTTTTGTAATCTTTTCGACCCATTTCTATTGGATAGAAGGTGCTTGGGTTGAGGCTACAATGGTTGCACTATCCTTTTGTTCACCTTTTGAATGGATTGTGAAGAAGCTAAATTTTGTAGTATGAGATACTACCTTGCAACACTGTTTAGGTGGAACAATAGTTGGAACTACCTCTGGTATTCTGTAGAGATGAACCCCCAGAGAAACAATGACAATGTAGGGTCAAGACTCATAAACAACATGGCACTTCCACATATATGGTTGACCCAAAAGAACATCATAGACATCTAGTGGGGAAAAATCACATAATACCTCATCCTTGAAGGGCAAGAAGCCATATGACAATCGACACTTCTAGATGACACAGAGATCTTGTCCCTGGCAAAGCTACCCAATGTTGTATGGTTGCAGGTGTGGTGTTGTATATAATCTCAATTGTTTGATGACTTCTACTAAGATGAGGTTCTTTTGGCTTCCACTATCAAAAACATGCAGTGGGTTCCCCTTCACCCCACATCTTTGAATGAAAAAGGCACTCCCCCTATTCATGATCTATTGGTTCTTCTGGTTGAATTGTTGTGGTCGCAACAATAACAGTGGGGTCTGCATCGTTGATCTGTCTTTTACCAGTATTTTCAGAATCAGATTTTGAATCATGGTTCGACTCCCTGTCTTTGATATCGGCCACCAATGACTGTTTTGAGCGACATTCATTGGTGTTGTGACAGGGTATTTTTTGAAAATCGCACTATTTTTTGGTGTCCTTCTTTGTCTTCTCATGACCCTTCTTTTCCTGTGGCTTGGACTAGTTTTCGGGAGACTGTTTGTTATGGTCATCTTTTTCATACTTTGGTTTTTGCATATTTGGAGACCCAAACTCCCTTTTGTTCTGGTGCTTAAATTCCTGCTTGATTTTAGCAACATATCGA
Organism: Picea abies; assembly: GCA_900067695.1. Classification (NCBI taxonomy): domain Eukaryota; kingdom Viridiplantae; phylum Streptophyta; class Pinopsida; order Pinales; family Pinaceae; genus Picea; species Picea abies. The sequence goes on from CBVK0100357192.1 coordinate 1,185, forward strand.
TAGGCACTACCAAGTGATGAGATGTCCAAAAAATCCATTTCAATTTGGATGTATCTGTGTAGAGCCCCATGATATTTCAGAACCAAATTTTGTTTGGAGTCTGATACCCAACTTGTTCCACAAGGTATGGAAGGTATTGGTGAACTCTGGAATTGCTTGGCCCCTCTCTTTCCATAGTGTGGTCCATCTAATTTATTGTTCCTCATAGTTTCCAACAGGGTAATACTGCTCCTTTACTGCATCCACAAAAAAATCCCAAGTGGGCTCGACCCCATATATTCCAAACTCCTCTGTGGAAATTTGTTCCTAGTAAGTTTCCCACCAATGTTTGACATGAGGGAGAGCCTTAAGGAGTGAGAAGGTGATCTTTTCCCTTTTGGAGAAATTATGAATAGAGAAATAACCTTCTAGCAGATTTAACCATTTTTCTAGGGCATATGCATCTATATGTCCTTCATATATGGGAATATCAAAATTAACTTGTACCTTGAAAGGTGAGGTGCCTCCAAAATGTTTTACTCACCAATAATACTTCTCACGCCTCATAACTATTTGGAGTGGAAACCAAAGATTCTACTTCTTCTCATAAGTAGAGGCGTATACCAAATAACTATGTCAATGGAAGTAGAGCCTGATTCTGCCGATGAGAAAAATGACTTTCTTAATAGACAAGATATAACCATAGGATTTATCTGCTTGTCTATTTCTCCAGAAATTCTCCACCAAGTATGTGATGTCACACAAGAATTCACTCCAAATGAATTATAGACCAGATTGGAGGTTCTATTTTTTAATAAAGAAGATTGTGAAGATTTCATATAGGAGGTTGAATAGATAGATCCAAAAGAGAAGCCATTAGAAGATCAAGCCTCTTATTATGAAGAGTCTTCTACAAAAGTATTTGCAAAAATTTGCATTCCATTAATTGAATATGATTTATACTCCATTTCAGATTTGTTTTCTGAAATTAATGTTGAAAATATATGGCATGCATCTCAGGGGTCACATGCATACACTTTTCCATGCGCAATGCATGCATCTCAGAAGACAAAAAGGGAGACACACACATCAGACTCAATTCTGATATTTTCCAAGCACAATTTGCAGAAGAAAATTGGATATTTGAATTCCTCTCAGGAAAATATCCAATTTCAAAAAACAAATCGTCTGAAACGGAGTCTGAGAAGTCAAGTTATGATCGTTTTAAAATCAACAAAATTTCAGCATTTTTTCGGAAACGGCCGCACGGTTTTCAAAGTTTCATCCAAACTTTATTTGGATATTCTTCATTACAAGAAAATAAAGTGGATATGTGTGGGCATCTCAATGGTGCATATACTTCATCAGATCCATATAGACATCTACATCTTCAACAAAATCTTCAACGAGCACAAATTTGCAGAGTTCTGAGGTCTTCTTGGAGTGAAGGACACGGTTTCTTAGCAACTACTTTTTGTTCCTTCTCATTTTTATTTTTTTACATACATTCTACCTTGAGGGGGGGGGATGGTTTACCATGAGGTTTTCATCTTTCCTCACTTTATTTTAGTGTAAATTTTGTATTTGGCTACTTAACATGGGCTCATTGCTGGGACCCATTCTTTATTTTCACCATAGTGATGTTTAGGGGGAGTGTTGGAGTTACTTCACACACACCTAGGATTTATTTTTCCTAAGGTTTTTCCCTGTTTATTAGTCATTATTAGTCATTATCTAGTCTCCTATATTTTAGGAGAGAATATTCCACCTGGAGAATATTCTCTTAAGTTGACACTTCAGTTTGACTAGTTGAGTTGAGTCTAGATGCTGTATTGGTTTTATCACCATGCAAAATTGAGATCATCACTAGATAATGCGCATTGTCCTTGGGATCATCACCAGAATAGCACATTACTCATGATTCCCTAATATCCTCCTCACTTCACTTTGTTTCAGTCAGTTAACTGGAGACTAGTAGACTAGTTAACTCAGACTAGGTGGCAGTTCACTCTCGTAACTGATTGAGAGACTAGACTAGGTGGCAGTTCACTCCTGTAACTACTGGTGTGTGTCTAGATCACTCTAGACCACCACTATGGATCATTAGTTACTCATGTATCCTATATCTATACTCTTTGAGTGTGGAATACAGTTAATGAGAATTCTTCCATTCTTTCTATCTTGCTTCTTCTTTCTCAATTTCTCTCTGCGAATGTGTATAGTATTTTATAGCTAGATCTATTATGTGTAGGTTCAAGACATTTACAAAAAGAAGAATGAAAGATTCTACTTCCATCATATATTCAAGTAGTATAAAAATTTATTAATGGCAGTCATGTAGATATGAGTTTTTATCACTCTTTTTGCATAATTGTTGAAAGAAAATTTTGCTAAGAATTTCCTCAGCCAGAGTTATTTTATAAAATCACATGATTATATTATTGAATGCATACCACTGGATGTGGTAAATGTTGGATTCCTACATTAATTCAAAGCTTTTTATCTTCTGAATGCACACAATTACATAGTAGAATTTCATGTTAATTTGGTTATGGGGTAATAACTAAAGAATTAAAGATAAGAACTAGTTATAGGAATAAATTCCAGTAAGCTAATCATGTATGACACTAGGACCTGGTTGGATATGGAAAGGTATGGATATGGAAAGGTTATGAGCCACACAGGTACTAAAAGCTTCCTACTTTTAAATAAAACTTGGGCTGCAACCTTTTTGCTAACACTAATGAACACCACAGAATTATATTCTTGGTGCAGTGTTCGGGTTGAAAAGAAAGGCATCCAATTAATTGGGAAGACAATAGGAAGTGTGTGGATAATGTGTCAACACATTGGACATAATTCCAACTTATGGATGGTGAGATACATGACTGAGATAAAGAACATTATGTAATTCAATGCAAGGTGCACTGAATAAGAATGCATTGAGAATTGCACTCATGCATAGTAAGTGATAGAATTGTGTACTAAATGCAATGGTTGAATGTGTTTTGTAAGTACATGCATATATATTATTGCATGGAAATAATTGTTACTAATAGCTGAAATGTTGTTAACTCATGAAGTTGAACACATTTTAGGGAGGTGTTAGACATTGCAACAGGAAAGTTGCAAGTCAAGTAGTCACATGAGCATTGACTAAAAGAAATTTTCTTGTTTAGAAAAAGAAGTAATGAACTTACACATATTATTGTGAACATGCATATGCATAGAATGACGATTCGTACTAGTTTAGTAATTGTTGGGTAATTGTGATTGAATTGCTAAGTGTGGGAAATTCTAAGATCACTGCATAATATTTTGTACCTATTGCAATTGAATTATGATGTACAATAAATACTGACAAATTGTTGGTAGTATGCAAGATGAAGTCTTGCAGGAAAATGGTATGCAGTTTGGTGCCTGTGGAAAATCACAAGGATGGTTGCATTCATAATATGGCAACAACCAATATGAATCATGAAATAGAATTTCATGTTTTGGAGATAAAATTTGAATTCCCTTTCGAGCTAATTGGAGTTCCTAAATGAATTATTTTATGTTCTCTCATGATAACTGCATGTGGGTGATGTTGATGAGATGAAGTTGATACAAGTTAGAATGTTGACTACAAAGAGTAGCTCGGGAAGATGTTGATTGGAGAACTTTGAGGGCAGTTGGAACTCCTCGAGCTTTGGTCTGACCTGTTGCTGAAGCCCAATGAAAGGGAGGTGTAATAGCCGATGGATTGGGTGACAGTGAAAGTGTACACTCCTGGGGTGGGACAGGCATGTGGGGAAGTAGAGACCCTTGGTTGGAGTGATGTTGAGATTTGGTTGGTTGGAGTGTTGTTGAGGTTTGGTACCTTGGCCTAGACCATGTTGATATGGAAGTCTTCTCAATCAAAATATAAGTACAATTATCTATTTATTGTATGTTGTGTATGTCGTATATAGGTTATAATGTTATTAAATTTTTTTGTATATACATATATATACATTTCATATATGCTTGCATTACCTGCATCGATGACTGTACATAATGTGTTTTATATTTCATTTCTTAAGAAACATATATACTTGATGCTAATCATGTAATCAATTGGAATGTGATTTAGGTGGAGAAAGAAGGTGTCTTGCAAGTACATCTTGTGCGCATATTGGACTAGAAAAGCAAACAGCTCCGGAATCCAGCCACAGGGCTTGTAAAGGTCCAGTGGACCTGGTACGGTCCTGAGGACATGACATGGGAGCATGAGGATGTTGTGCAAGCATAATACCCACATCTTTTTGAAGATTTTGGAAATCTTGCTGATGTTGTATAAAGAGTTTCACTAAGGACAGTGCAAAAATAAAGGGAGGGGATTGTAATATCCCCCAGTACTGCCCCAGTTTTATTATAAATTGTAAACATGTTTATAGGTTGGTGAGTCAAGTGTATATAAGTTGGTGGACTTATGTGTTTATTAGGCCGGAGAGCCTAAGTGTTAAAGTCCATGAGCCTGATTTTGTATATGTAATTATGCAGTTCATTAATAAAATATAAACATTGTTTCATGCAGACCGACCATGAAGAAAGAGTGATGGGGAACTAAGCTTCCACAAGGTTGGATAAGGGAGGAGGCTAAGTGTGTGGGCCTAGGGGCTAAGATAGGGGGATTACCTCTAAAAAGGATAATAATTTATTATTATTTCCTGAAGGCTAAGGTGGACATGTTAAGTGTTGTCCTAAGTTCCTGTAAAGGGAACGTGTTCTAAGTAGAACTCATGCAACTCCAGGAATACAAGTGTCGACCTGGGTGCATGCAGTTAAAATATGAAGTGTCAATTGTGTTGGGGGTTCTCTAGTCATTCTTCCAACCTCCGCCTGGGTTCGTTAGTTATTCTTCCATCTGTCATCTATCATGTTTTGCTCCCTCATCGACCTCTGTGTTTTTTTCTTTGGTCACCCATCCTAAAACTAGTGAGAAACCATGGACTGAGCCATGTCTTCTGTTAAACCTGGGTGTTTCATATTTGTCTGAGTTGTGTGGTGTCATAACTGTGGGTTGTTGTGGCCACACAATTCCTAGACTGAGTGTAGCTTGATGCCTTCTATCATTCCTATGTGAATGAGTGTTGAACCATTATTATTTTCCTCACCTGGATGGAGTTGAGTCGAAGAGTGTGCTTAAGAAGAGGGTTTTCAGGCCCGTGGTAGAAGAGGTAGGTTGTCAGGCCTGAGAGAAACTCTCTCCAGGTGAGAGAGTCTGCTGGGAAGTGGTTTTCTCCCAGAGAGAGTCCGACACCAACTACGGAGCTCTGAGAATTCCTAATCCAACCTGTTGCTGAGACCCAGAGAAGGAGGTGAAGCATCGATGGACTGTGCTTGTGAAGGTGTATACTCCCAGGTTGAACAGACATGTGGGGAATGAGAGTCCGTGAGTAGTGGGCATGAGAAGGCTCCTGGAGAGAATCCTTCTGGTTGCTCTATGCAATTTTCCTATAACCTTAGCCTAATCTAGGATTCCCTTGGCTTGGGTGGAGCTTAGTCCCAGCTCGGGGGTGACCACTGCTGAGCGTGATGAGAAACATGGTCTATGGTTGCGAGGTTCATGGAATGTTTTCATGTAGTTGGTGGTATTCTAATAAAAGATAAGTACCACTTTTATGTTCATTTACATGTTGTGTAATGGTACATATGTTGTAATTGATGAGTATTGCATGTTTATGTTGTATATTTTGCATGTGTAGGCTTACTATTATTTCCACATTATTATGTTATATATATGTAGAATAGTCATTCTATGTTTATATAGATGTGTATGTTTTTCCACAAGTATCTATGTGTGGCATAGCCCAATAGTTTAAGGTTGGAGCTGCCACAGATCAAAATAGAGCAGTAGAGTTGTAGGTGTTGCTAGCATTGCCCAGGTTGTTGGTGGTTGGGGATGTTACAAGGATGAGAAGGCCAACCAGTGGGACCAAGAAGAGGAAAGGTTCATCGCAGCCATACAAGTGATCAAGAACAAACATAAAACAATGAGCACCACAGAGCGCCTGAAAGGTAATCAAGACTTGAAAAGGCTGCAGACATATTTAAAATCCACGTAGATGCAAAAACAAGAGAAACAGGTGGAAGTAGAACCCCTCCAAGAGCAATAAGTGCAGATGATCACATAGTTGGAGGAGGAAAAAAAGAGCATGACATAGACACACACAGGGAGCACAAAACTGATTCAGGAAGAGATCACAACGTAGTCAATAGAGGCACTGACAGTAAAAGATGCGCAGGTCAAGACGCGAGGAAGTGAATTAGCAGAGAAGTTCCAAATTTTGGAAATAGTCATAGAAAGAGAATGCACTAACCAAGTGGCTCAATACGAGCCACATGTCAATGTTGGGGGTTTGTTGGGCGCAGGGCTAATTTGGAGAAAAGGTCTATGTTTGGAAGATAAGGCCAATTTTGGAGAAGAAAAATTGGAAGGAAAAGCAACACACAAAGGAGGAAAGAATGCAAGGCAAGCATGAAGGAAAACCTAACCACATTAGTGTTAGGGATTTTGTAAGAGATTGTAACAAATGATAAGATGCAAATTAGTATAAATAAGTACATAGGAGGTCTAGGTCGGGTGTCTAACTCATGGGAGGATATTGTTTTTCTTGGTTAGGAGAATGACTGTAAGATCTAATACATCCTTATAAGTTGTTGAGTTGTAGGAGAGTCACGTAGTTATATCTTGCGGGTTAGATTGTAGGATAAGGAGACTAGTGCTATCTAGTCTGCCTCACAGAGGTTGTATAATCGAAATTGTAGGGTGTGTAACACCGTATATTGCAGAAATCTAAATAAAAGAGCCTAAGGAGCCATATCTTTGTGGATGTAGCCCAAGATGGGGTGAACCATGGTAAAACCTGTGTTATGTGTTGTGTTTATTGCATATTTACCTTTTGTCAGTAGTTATATGATGAATGGATGAATGAATAGTTATGTTAGATATGTTATCTGTTAGATCAGTAGATTGCATGCATAAAATTAAGGAATATGAAATGCAATCCTAGATCCCCACTCTATCCTAGGTTGCAAGCACATGATATTTGCAGCCACCCATAGAACTATCTCGGGTGAGACTGCACAATACATTTTGTGTGTTCTGTTTCCTTCTGGTTTACCAGGAGGGCTGATAATTTTAGAGGGTTTTGTTGGAAACTTGTTCATATCTAAACTTGGGTCAACCAAGAAGTAGATAGAAAGAGTAATAACCAAAACAAATGTTATCTTAGACTTAGGATCAGATGTCAACATTTTTCCATAGAAGACTTGGGAAGCAATGGGAGAACCTACACTAGGGTATTCCAATATCCAATTGAAGCTAGCAAACAAGCAGAGAGTGATTCTCATAGGTAGATTGAAGAATAAAAAAATGGATATAGATGGTGTGCACACCACAACAGACTTTGAAGTGATGGATATGGTGGATGAGTCTATACCATTTCCAACACTATTGGGAATTGATTGGGCCTTTGACAATCAAGCCATAATTAATTTAAAGACTAGAAAGATGATATTTGAAGATGAGAACTTTATGGTAGTAGAACCTTTAGATCCCTCATATTGTGAAATATATGTAGAACCTATGCCTGATAGTGTTCTGGAGGATGATGTAACCAGTTGTATAGGACTACTACGTGGGATGAGGACTATGTGAATCCAACTGCAGATGGAGTGCTCAGTTGGAGGATTATTAATTATGACTTGCCAGATTATGATACTGGAGAAGAAAACTGGTAGAAAATATTACATGAAGTCTATAATAGGAGTTGCACTAGAGTTACATGCACAATAATATGCGTTGGAACAAAAGTAAGACAGTTTCCCACATTTACTGTAGAGGAGAATTTATAAAACTTCCTCATAGAGTTCGAATTAGAGGTTTTGGATAGTCAAACATTATTAGTGTTGGATATAACACTGAGGGACACACCTGCATGATGGTGGGGTGCACATAAGAAGGTAATTCAAGACTGGTATCAGTGTAAGTGATTGATGCACATAAGATTTTTTAGGTGTCAACAGGATAGACCCTTACAGAAGTATGATGGAAGAGGGAACCCAAGACAACACATAGATGATTGTGTCACTAACTAGACATTGGTACCACCAGGGGAATGAATGAGTTACTTTATTCATCATTATAATTAATACCTACTAATTGGTATAAGGAGAGGGAACTACACAAAGAAAATACAAGTTCGGGTGCAGCGCAACAAAAATTTATTAGGATCTTTTCATTTGAAAGTGAGAATCCATGGGTGGATATAGCATCACAGAGGATCAAAGGGAAGATATTTGAAGAGTATGGTGTAGATACAATGACAGTAGACAAATATTACAGAAAAGAAACACTTGAAAAAATATTTTACTATTATCAGGTCACAGAGGATGAAGAAGTAGAATACAACCCACGTGACATACATATATTAGAAGAGGAAGGAGAAAGAGGTTTGGAAGGACCCCTATTACAATCAAAAGAGTTTACTGCACCTATAAATATTAAAGAGGTCAATGTTGGGACTAAGGAGAAGCCCAATATAGCCAACATCAAAGATAACGGGGACAATGATATAATGGAAAATATAATTGAACTACTGCGCGAGTATAGTGATTTATTCCCAACCACATTTTCATAGATGAAAGGGGTAGCAGGAAAAATTGGGGTAATGAAGGTGCCCCTCAGACCAGAGGCAAGACTAGTTAGGCAGAGACCATACAGATTAAACCCCATCTATAAGCAAAAGGTTAAGGAAGAAATTGACAGAATGCTAGAATCAAGAATCATAGAGCCTGTGGAAGAATCAGAGTGGATTGGTCCAATGGTGGCCCAGGAAAAAAAAGACTAGAGGAATTAGGATATGTGTGGATCTGAGGAAGTTAAATGATGTATTCATGCATGATCCTTTTCATACTCCATTTACAAATGAGGTTTTAGAGAATGTGATAGGACATGACATGCACTCTTTCACAGATGGATTTTCAGATTACCATGAGATCATAATTGCTCTAGATGACAAGTACAAAACTACATTTTCAACAAATTGGGGGTCATATCAGTACACAGTAATTTCATTTGGTAGTTGCATTCAAGCATTTTATACATAAATTTTCAAAGTTTTGTCTGGTTGATTGAACCATGTAGAAATTTTGAGGTTAATGTTAGAAAGATGTAGTCAATGTCATATTTCATATAAAATTAAGAAATGTATATTCAACACACCATTTGGCATCCTACTTGGGAACATTGTATGAAAACATGGCTTGATAGTAGACCCTGCCAAGATTGTTGTTATTGTCAATTTACAACCACCAAATTCAGTGCACCAGTTGAGAGAAATATTGGGCCACACAAGGTACTATAGTAAATTCATAAATGGATATGCAAAGATTACTATGCCCATGGAGAAGTTACTGAAGAAAGACATCAGTTTACAGTGGAATGATGAATGCTAAGAGAGCTTGGACATACTGAAAGACAATATGGTGAAAACACCAATTTTGATCTTTCTAGATTGGAAAAAATAATTCCATGTTCATGTGGACGCTTCATCCATTACACTTGGAGCAGTTTTAGCACAACAAGGTGAAGGAGACATTGATCACCCAATATCTTTTGAAATAGAAAATTATTTGAGTCTGAGAAGAAATATAATAGTACAGAAAGCGAAGGTTTGGATATGGTATATTCCCTATATAAGTTCAAACATTATTTATTGGGTCAACATTTTAAGATGTTTACAAATCATTTTTCTCTGAAGTACCTAGTTAACAAGCTAGTGTTGGGGGGAGGATATGTAGATGGTTTTTATTGTTTCAGGAATATGATTTTGAAATCATAGTAAAACTAGGGAAGATGAATGCAGGACCAAATCATCTGTCAAGAATTACTAATGAAGAGGAGCCAAAGAACTTGGAGGATAATTTTCCTTATGCTAACTTATTTTCTGTTCAGATTGTTGATGATTATTTTGTTGCTATTGTTGGATATTTTAGCACAGGAATGGCTCCTAGGGAATTTATTGTCGCACAGAAAAAAAATAGTTGGTAGTGCATGTTGTAGACTATCAGTTGATTGCAGGACATTTATACAAGTTAGGTGCAAATGGAATTTTGAGAAGATGTGTGATGGAGCATGAATTCTCCATGGTGTTAGCAGAAGTACATGAAGGTATAAAAGGAGGGAACTATGCAGGAAATCCTACATCATAGAAGGTGTTCCACACATGATTATGGTATTCTACAGTACATAAGGATGCAAAGGAATATTGTCATAACTATTGTCAGTGTTTCATGGAAACCTGCGCAGGAGACCTAGCTAAAGCATACACAAACTAAACTTATTAAGAAAAGGAAGAGAGATACAATATGAAGAATGAGAATCAATGTATATTATGATCTATTCAATGAGTGAGTGATGTTCACTCATATAGGAAATGACATCCTATAATTAAGAAAAACGAAGAAGCGGTGAGTTGCAGTGATATTTTCTTAGGAATGCATGCATAATAGTGATGGTCTAAAATTAGAAAGTCTAAAATAGAACTAGTCATTTAACTCCAACTGAACTAGTGTGATGAAAATAGAAATTTCTCCAACACCCACCCTAAACATCAGTATGGAGTAAAAAATGAGTCCCGACTACTAGGCCATATTAGGTACTCATGTACAATGCAACTAATGAACACTAAATAAAAATGAGTAAAGTGGGAACACCACATGGGAACAAACCCCCCCCCTCAAAATACAATGCATCAAAAGAAGAAAAGGAAACTGCTAGGAAACTATGTTCTTCACTTCAAGACGATCCTGCAAAGTCTGAAACTTATGCCCAGTGAAGGTATTGGTGAATATGTCAATAGTCTGTTCAAAGGAAGGACATAACTACAAATAAATGATCTTTTCATGTACTAAAAATCTGAAGAAATGCATGTGGACCTTAATGTGTTTGGTTCGCTGTCGTTGTACTGGATCTTTGCAAAATCTCAGTGTAATTTGATTGTCACACCATATGATAGTTTGATAGTGAAACTAGATATCAATCTCGGTAAGGAAGTGTTGAAGCCAAAGTGTCTGAATGACACAGTTGACTACTGTTCTGTACTCAGCCTCTACGCAAGATAAAGAAATGGATGATTTTTTCTTAGTTTACCAACAAATTGGGCTTGACCCCAAACTGAGAGTATACCCAGACTTGGACTTGTGATCAATGTTATCACTAGCCCAATATGAAACTATGAATCCTATGAGATCTAATGCACAACCAACTACATAGAGAATCCCATAACTCATGGTGCCCTGAACATATATGAGGATGCACTTGGAAGCCTTCCAGTGCATATCATGGGGCTCCTGCATGTATCTATAAATTTCTCCTACCGCATATGAGATATCTGGATGGGTGTGAGTGAGATACAAAATACTCCCCACCAGCTGTCGATACAAAGAGTTGTCCACTAATGGTGTATTGATCGCCAACCGGCCCTCTGCGAGCCCGGTCGCCCACCAGGATCTTCGCAGATTCACGGCCCGAAGAGTCTATGCTCTTCAACTCCTCTCAGGAGCTCTCCTACCCACAGCTTTCTTTCTCGGCGGTCTCCCCTTTGGAATTCGGGAGATCGCGCTTCGGGCGTTCGCGGCTCGCGCGAACAATGTTTACATGCCACACGAGACTCCGACCT
>CBVK0100357193.1:0-12870 GCA_900067695.1 Picea abies
AGAGAATATACAAACACCATGAATCTAAATCCCAACTTCTTTGTATTAATTCATAACTTCTGTACATGGAGTCTTCTACACAACTCTCTACTTCTCTCCTATGCTCTTCAATAATGTTACAAAATACACAATGAGGGTGTCTATATCTGTTTTCCCTCCACTCCTTCTAAAACTGTCTAATCTAATATTCAATTCTACCTACTAAGGACAAGAGAAAATCACTCAAGGTCCTTTACAATACATAAGTACACCTCTCCTTAACTATCACATTTAATTTTGGCGCATCCACTCTTCAAAAGTTTTAAACAATTTAACATATGCTCAAAATGTGTGGCGCATGCCCCCACGCTCGCTTGATGTTGACGATGCTCCTACATCATACTCCCTCGCTTGAAAATTTTCATGGGCTCCTGTCCATGAGCTCTTGCATGGTCTGTCCATGCTTCTAAATCTCTTCTTCATTCTCCTAGCTGGCATCTTCAACTGGATGGCCCTTCCACTTGACCAAATATTCGAAGTATTCTCTCCTTCTGGTGTTTTTGCTAATTCTTTTATCTAGTATGCTTTCCATTTGTGGCTTCTCGACAACTGGCATCTACTTTCACCACTGAACCTATGATTGTTCATCATTTGTTCCTACTTCCTCATCTTTGTATGGGTATAAATATGAGACATTGAATATCGGAGAAATTCCGACCCCATCGGGTAATTCAATCTCATAAGCATTTTCTCCAATTTTCTTCAAGACCCTACATGGCCCAATTTTCTTCATCTTCAATTTATTATATGTTCCTATCGGGAAAATTTCCTTTCTCAGATGTGCCAAAATCAAGTCATCAACTTCAAATTCAAGTTGTCTTCTGTGTTGATCTACTCTCTGCTTATACTCCTGACTTGAATTATGCAACCGCTCCTTCACTTGACTTTGAAGTTCCTTCATCACTTCTGCGAAATCTTCTACACTAGCGCTCCTAGTTGCATTCTGTTTTGAATCCCTCAATTCCGAAATTCCCCTCAGTCATATGCCATAAACAATCTAAAATGGACTTTGTCCTATAATTCTGTTCACTGAGTTGTTATACGCAAACTTTGCATGCGGCAATATATTGTCCCAACTGCTGTGGTGCTCTGTCACCAAGCTTCTCAACAAGTCTCCCAGACTTCTGTTTACCACTTCTGTCTGTCCATCCGTCTGAGGATGATAAGATGAACTAAATAACAATTTAGTTCCTAGCTTCTTCCATAAGGTTATCCATAAATTCCCTATGAACTTCGTATCTCTGTCTGAAACTATGCTCCTTGGCAAGCCATGAAGTCAAATGACTTCTTTGAAAAACAGGTTCACGATGTGAGTCACATCACTGGTTTTCCGACATGGGATAAAGTGTGCCATCTTGGAAAATCTATCCACCACCACAAAGATCGAATCAAATCCTCTTTTCATCCTTGGAAACCCCTATATGAAATCCATGCTAATTTCATCCCACGGCTTCTCAGGTATGTGTAATGGTTGATAAAAACCTGCATTCTGCTTCCTTCCCTTCGAATGCTGGCAAATTCTGCATCTGTCTACAAATCTCTTGACCTATGATCACATCCCTAGACAAAATTATGATTCACTCAGCTTTGCGAATGTTTTTTCATGACCGAAGTGTCTGTCCAATCCTCCACTATGTTTCTCCTTAAGCAGATTCTCCCTCATGGAGCAATTAAAAATACATAGTTGATTGCCCTTAAACAACAATCCTTCCTGGATCATGTATTCGGCCCATTTGCTGCTATCTTTGAGAACTGGATTCTCAGTTTCTTCATACACTTCCTTAAAGTCTGGTTCATCTGTGTACATGTCCCTAAGATCATCAAAACCCAATGTTTTGACTTTGAACTCCTGCAATAGCAAACACTTCTTGCTCAAAGCATCAACAACCTTGTTAGCAGTACCGGAAATGTGTTTAATCACAAAAGTGAAATTTTGCATATATTCAACCCATTTAACATGTCTCTGGTTCAACTTTTCCTATTGAGTTACAAACTACAGTGCATGATTGTCACTGTATAAAATAAACTCCTTGGGAATCAAGTAATGCCTCCATTTCTTCAATGCCTGTATAATAACATAAAATTCCTTATCATAAGTGGAGTATTTCACTTTCGCTTCATTTAGCTTCTCACTGAAGTATGCTATCGGACTGTCTTCTTGACTTAAGACTGCCTCGATTGCAAATCCACTTGCATCGCATTTCACTTGAAATGTTTTTTGGAAATCCGGCAACACCAAAACTGGTCGTTCCATGATCTTCCTCTTCAATAGATTGAAACTCTTTTCATCCTCTTCATTCCAATGAAAAGATTTGTGTCTTTTCTTTACTATGTCCATCATCGTTGCGCTAATTCCACTGAAATTCCTGATGAACTTCTATAGAAACTAGCTAACCCATGAAAACTTCTCACCTCAAATATGTTCTTCAGTGATGGACAATTTTTTATTACCTCCACCTTATCTGGATCCATCCTCAACTCATCTGTAGAAATAACAAATCCCAAGTAAATGAGCTCTGTCTTCATGAATGAGGACTTCTTCATGTTTATCAACAACTTCTCTTGCTGTAATCTCTTCATCACAATGGCCAAATGCTTAAGATGTTCAACTTCCGTTTTACTGAAAATCAGTATATCATCCAGATATACGATAACAAATTTTCCGATGAAATCCTTCAGGACTTCATTCATCAACCTCATAAAGGTACTTGGCACATTTTTTAAGACAAACAACGTAACAATACATTCATACAACCCTTCATTTGTTTTGAATGTTGTTTTCCATTCATCTCCTTCCCTCATGCAAATCTGGTGATATCCACTTTTCAAATCAATCTTTGAAAAATATTTTGCTCCACTTAAGCAATCCATCAAATCATCCATTCTTGGTAATGGGAATCTGTAGCTGATAGTTATCTTATTAATCTCCCTTGAATTAGTACACATCCTCTAGCCTCCGTCTTTCTTCGGACTGAGTACTGTCGGAACAACACATAGACTCAAGCTTCCCTGACCAAACCCTTGTTCAACAAATCCTGGACCTGCCTTTTAACCTCTTCATTCTCCCGCGGCGTCAATTTGTACATGGCTTTGTTTGTAAAAATGGCTCCAGGTATGAGATCAATATGGCGACTCACACTTCTGATAGGTGGAAATGAACGAGGTAGTTCGTCCATTACTATGTCAGCGAACTCTCCCGGCAGTCCCTGAACCTCTTCTGGTAAATCATCCACTCTTGTGTTGGTCAAAACAATTCTCGGTTTTCTGACCACAATAAACTATGGATCCTCCTTCTTCTTAACCTCGGTAAGGAGTTCCTTCCCACTCATGAGAAGTACAATGTTGCTTATTTCCGGCTTCACCTCCTTATATTTAATTGGAAGCAACATGTGTGTCCTCCCATTCTTCTCTAGGGTGTATGTGTTCATCCTTCCATCATGAACCACATTCCTTTCATATTTCCATGGTCTACCCAGCAATAGATGACAAACATCCATGGGAATAACATCACACAAGATCTTATCATTATATCCTCCTATCTTAAATTCAACTAAACATTGTTTAGTGACATTTACCTGATGTCCTTTTTGTAGCCATGAAACTTTGTATGGGCTTGGATGTTCAATTGTCTCCAGCTCCAGATTTTCTACCATCTCGGTTGAAACGCGATTATCTGTGCTACCATTGTCCACAATGACCTTACACACTCTGTCTTTGGTTTTTCAAGCAGTCCGAAAAAGTCTAGTCCTCTGGACCGAACTCTCCACCTCCTTTTCGGGTGTCAAAAGAACTTTTCGCATCATCAACAATCTTGGGCCTTCAGCGTCTTCTGCCTCAACATCTCGCCTCTGTGCCTCAGTGATGTGAGTCTCTCCAACCTCTTTCTTTTTATTAGGACACTCTTAAGACTTGTGCCCATTCTTTCCACATGTGAAGCATGTGATTGCTCCACCTCTTCCTCTTCCCTGATCTCTAGTACGAGGAAAAGTATTATTATCAACATACCCCCCTCTCTGCTCAGTATGTTGCCCTCGTTGTGAGATTCCACCTCTCTCAATTCATGTCTGAGGTTTCTTCTAGTCATCCCTGGGCTTCTGGGTTCTTTCCTGGGCAACTGATTTTCCTCTGGGCTGACTTCTACCTCTGCCCCTCCGACTCTTCTTTCAGCTCAGCTTCTCTTCATCTTTCAGAGCCATCTGATAAGCATATTCCACCATTCAGATGGTCAACATACCCATCTCATCCTGAATTTCATATCTCAGGCCATTCATATACCTAGCTACTTTTTCATCATCTCTCTCATGATGACCTGCCCTAATATTCAGCCTGTAACATTCTTCAGTATATTCTTTCACTGTCATCAGCTTCTATCTTAGGTTCTGCATCCTCCTAAATAGAGAAATCTGGTAATCCCTGGGGATGAACTTTTCCTTCATCTTTGCAATCATCCTATCCCAGCTCTTGATTTTCTGCTTGCCCTTGTAGCGTCTGTCAGCTTGTAGTTCATCCCACCACAATGATGCATGTCCCTTCAACCCTGTGACAACATGCTTGACTTTCTTGTCTTCTTCGACATCTTCATAGTCAAAGTATGTGTCTAGAGCTCTAATCCAATCTAGAAGCTCCTCTGCATCCAAGTTTCCCTCATAAACTGGAATGTCCATTTTCTCTTTTGCACCCATTCTTACAATAGCTCTGATCAAATGTTCGTTTGATGCATTTTCAGCTGCAACTTCTTCTTCTTGTTTAGCCTCAAATTCACTTTCGGAATCACTTAGATCCCCAGAACTGACTGTGCGTCTTTGCGCTGTCTCCATGTCTTCAAGTCTGGATCATAGATCATGCATCTCTCTTTCCATTTCTAGATTTTGCATTTGTCTACCCCTTTTTCTCAGCATTCTCCTCTCCTCTTCCGGATTGGGTGATTGTCTATCCCTTCTCCTCGACGGCATGGTGAATTCTCCTTTTTCTCTGCTATAGAAAGCAAGAAACTTTTCTGCGCTCTGATACCAAACCTGATGCAGCCGCACCCCTTGCCTCGGCAAAGGGCCTCTACACTGACCTCCCAGTCTTTAAGGATCGTTCAAAGTTCACCCTCGAGCCGGAGTGTCTCCTTCGATTCTCACCTCGAACCTTTACTTAAATATAACCCACAAGTCTTTCTCGACACCTTACAGCTTTTAGGCCCGGTCCCTTCTCCATTCACAATAGAAAATCACTATCGGGTTTCGGGGTTTTCAAAATCCCGATGTCATGACCCTTTGGTTCCCAATTTCCCGATCTCCGCTTTCTCGATATGCTCCCTTTGCACTTTAGTCCCTCCTAGCTATGCCCTAGTCATGTGGCCTACCTTGGTATGACTGCAGTCTTATCCTTTGTCAGGATTCAGAGTTTCGAATATTAAAATGCACTAAACCTCTCATCCACAGAATCCCCGATTCCTCAATGCTTGAATTTTCCAATAGATGACTTTTCCTTTCAGGAAATTTCTTGAAACCTTTGATCTCAGCCACGCATCCTCAAGGATGGATGGTCCTTGTTTCTTCTCGCTATTTCACGATTCACGATTCCGAATGCTCTGATTACTTTGTCTTCAAGATTCATGAAAAGACGAATCCCAATATGTCGATTTGGCTCCCCTGTCGAGATTTTCCCCGATATCCATGACTGTCACCATGCCTCTCGTCGGAACTTTCCTCCTCCCATTCACAAAGCTTAACCTTCGTGCAACTCCTGGTCAATCCAATGGCTAACGGGTATCTATGTGCAGATCCGGTGGTCCATAATATCCTAAGCTTGAACTCTGGATGCAACTGTAACCTCCTCGCTTCTCTGGCATATCTGATAGCTGGCGGGGTTTCGCTAATCCTCCCCACAAATTCCTGACCATCAATTTCTTCCCTTTGATGATTTCTTCGAAGGAAAACCAAGAAATCCTCCCTAGACTTATCCTCTCAGACTACAAATTTATAATGTCCCTCAATGGTTTCAAAGGCCTTACTCCTCCAAAGCTTCTCAAAACTTCGAGCCTCAAAGAGGGTCCTTACACGCACTCCTTACAGAAACCTTCAGGTACTTTCAAATATCTAAGAAACCTTCAACTCTATGCACACCTGCAGCAGTAGTCTTTTGATATTTTTCTCAGGTTCGCAACCCTGAGACCTCACTCAGCCTG
This sequence comes from Picea abies, assembly GCA_900067695.1. Lineage (NCBI taxonomy): Eukaryota > Viridiplantae > Streptophyta > Pinopsida > Pinales > Pinaceae > Picea > Picea abies. The sequence goes on from CBVK0100357193.1 coordinate 6,215, forward strand.
CGCACTCCTTGCACGGCTCCTGTGTCCAAATGCACTCTGGGTGAACGAGAACAAGAGTTAAACTACCTGAGCCCTTCATCAATTCACTCCTTGCAGATGACTTCAACTGCACTCCTTGCAGGAATCTCTTTCTTAGATAGAGAAACAATTGAAACTCATTCCTCTTACTCTTCCTCTCTCAGATTTCAAACACTCAACAAGAAATCATTCATACATAGTATAAAAGACATTTCAAAATAGAAAGAGAAAAACATTTAAGAAGCATAACATTTGAAGATGCATACACAGAGAATATACAAACACCATGAATCTGAATCCCAACTTCTTTGTATTAAGTCAGAACTTATGTACATGGAGTCTGCTACACAACTCTCTGCTTCTCTCCTATGCTCTTCAATAATGTTACATAATACACAATGAGGGTGTCTATATCTGTTTTCCCTCCACTCTTTCTAAAAATGTCTAATCTAATATTCAATTTTACCTACTTACATAAATTCCTTCTACCAACTAAGGATGAGAGAAAATCGCTCAAGGTCCTTTACAATACATAAGTACACCTCTTCTTGACTATCACATTTAAGTTTGGCACATCCACTCTTCAAAAGTTTTAAACAATTTATCATATGCTCAAAATGTGTGGCGCTTTCCCCCATGCTCGCTTGATGTTGACAATGCTCCTGCATCAGAATAGTTTGAGTGCTCATTAAATAATGAAGCAAAATTTGTTATAGTTGTATTGGTCAATGTAAAAATACAAAAAAATGGTTTGTCCCATAGTCTATGATTCATAGTTTGTTAAAAAAATTGATGTTTGTCTACCAAAAATGCAATTATATCCTTTTTAGAGGATTGTGAACTTTTATTAGTACAAAGCCTATAGATGACACTTACTACTAGATAGACTTTGTAGTACACGAAGACCTGAAATTAATGAAAAACTTGCATATTGCGAGCTTCCTCTTTCTCCATTGGATAGGGATAAGAATCGTGGGCCTCCCCAACCATGTCCAAATATAGAGGAATTTGATGAACATATTATTTTTCTTTGTTTTCCATAGGCATTTAACCGACATACATCTTGGCATTGAAAGCAACATATTGAAATCTCTTTGACAATTTTGAGATTTTCTAGTGCAACATATGCGCTCTTCCTTTAAAGAATTGATTTTCCTCTTATGTTGTAATAGAGACTTCATGATAAAACAGACCCTGCATTATGATTATCTTCCTGAACATGGATTCTACTAATAGATGAGAAGATAGAGGCATGGTTTTCAGCAATTGGGTCCTCCTGTTTACGAGTAAATTGATAGCTTTATATTATTTTAAAATAGGGGTAGTGTCCAGGTTGGCTATGGCTCTCCATGCTACCTATAAACTAGAGATATTACAACCAATTTGAGTGAATAAAAGCAAATTATCCTTCAATAGACCCCCCTATGTGGGACTTTAAGCTTATGTTTTTTGTACTTTCTCTTTGTTGGTTCAATTAGTCCCTATATGGAACTTTTATCTCGTGTGTTACAAACTTTATCTTTATGAGATTTTTATATTCATGTACACTTTCTCTCTATTGGTTCAATCATACATCTACAAAATAGAAAAATATTTCTTAAGTTTACCTAGGACATTTGAGAATTCCATATTAATCTAGGTTTTGAGAATATTTAATATGTCCCATGTTCAACCCTAGGTTTCTTTGATTCCTACAAAACTATTATTGCTTCTTTATAGTATTGGGGTTTAGGATGGCCTTGTGGGAGTTGACAATGCAACAAATGGGGGTTTGCAAAAATTAGAGGTGTTTTGTGTCGTGTGGTTCCTTTTCCTTGAGTAGAGGATGCCTAGTTGGGTTATCCTAGTCTTGTATTTATATTTTTCTATACCATTTCTAGAAGTTATGGCATTGCTCAAGTTCAAGTGAGAATTTTGTTTTTAGGTTCATTTTGCACAAATCCAACAAACAACAACCTTAATACTATTTTTTTCTTAGATCCATATGATAAATTTATCATGTCCTTAATGTTTTCACATTTTAAATATGTCCTTAATATGTCCAAAATCAAGAGGGATATCACATTAAACTAGGTGGCTGACCACTAATATTGGTAATTTCACCCTAGTCTAATTGTGCATCCAAAACTAAAGATATAATTTTTTTATTTAGAACTATGAATATGATGATGGACTACTAACTAACAACACGTGCACATGCCACTAAAGGTACAACCAAACAGGTAGCTGCTAGATATTTCTTCATTGAGTGAGGAAAGATTAGCACAAATAGAGGCCGGAAATGTGACTGCATCTAGTAGATATGATAAGCAAATAAGGACCAGAGGTGAAAAAGTCAGAATAAAATTTTGTAGATGCATGGAATTTTTTCTTCCGAAGGAGGATCATGCTCTTATGATGATGAGAGCATAGGAGACATAGATGTTCCACTCAGGTATAAACATCTGGTGAAGCAATGGGTACCTAATGAACTACCTCCTATAGATGTTGATATCGTTGTCAACAATAGGACATATCGCATTGCACCATCCTCCCTGCATGGCTTGGGGATATTTTCCATGGATGGAATAATTGTAAAATACAATACAGTAACTAAATTCATGGACTATGTCAGACTGTGTTACAATTATAATGATTGGATGCGGTTGGTCCAGTACATATGAAGTTTGCAGAGATATGCACTCGCCGCAAATTATATACAACTAATAAACAAGGATAAAAATAAGGGAGAGACTATCTATATTGATGGAAGTCCTAAAGCTTTCGACAATATCATAGGGTTTATAAACAACACACGACCCGAGACAACAAACAAACAACCAAATTGCATATTTGAGGGACGTGAAGAGAATTGGGTAGTCCTATGCGCAATAAAAAAGATAGCTTCTGGGGAAGAGTTATTAGTGGATTACCATTTGAATCGAATAGAAACATTGACTAATAGTGTGCAAGTTCTTATGCAACACCTCTTTAAGAAACCTCTACTTATTGCATTATATTTTTTTATTATCTTTAACATTGTTGTAAATATTATCTTTAACATTGTTTTTTTGTTATCATTAACAAATTTTTAAATATTTGGGGGTTCTAGTTATATTTTAATGTGGTAGGATGATCATGGAAAAGGGCCAGCCGCAGAACATGTAAATGATTATCAATTATCACTTTCATTTTATGTTGTTTTTATTATTTGCTTATATAATTTTATTGAAATAACATTGTTTTTGATGAAATTATATGTAGTCAGCAGGCCATGTGGATCATGATTCCGTCGATGAGGAGGGGTTTTATTCTTTCCCTGATCTGGTGCTCTTATTAAAAAAAATGATCATTAAAGCTAACAAGGAACTTGTTAGCTTGTTAGATCTTCTAGAACAAACCCCAGATGTCAAAGAAAGGATCAAGTTTCGTATGTCACAACTTAACACATATAAGGTAATAACCATAATTTTTTTTTTAATGCAATCATATGTTCAATTATGATACTTTGTTCTTTAACTTTTACATTATCTCATGAAAAAAAAATTCTTTTTTATAAAGGAATATTTGGAGCCTGTTCAGCCCGGGGTTGGTAGTAGTGGCGCTACAAAGATGCTACAAAGTCATGATGCAGGTGGTCATATAGCTGCTAGAGAACTATTTACTTCTCCATTTTCTGCACCTCATTTAGATAGGAGACATGACACACACCGACAAACATCCTCACCTCGATGAGAGTCTAGAGATTTTGGCAGAGATGAGGATCATAGTGATGTGGCTGAGTGGTTGCATTTCCTAGAGCTAGACATGTGACAAGCACGGGGACCCTTTCATGCACATTTTTGGTCGACGATAATGGACTTCCATTAAAACAATCAAGACTCCCAGGTGGACAATAATGGAATTCCATTAAAACAATCAAGACTCATATTTTAATCATTTAATGTTGTCCTCATACATAAATCATCTAGATTATTAATTTTAAATTAATGATCATATCTTTTTGTGTGTAGGAAATGACCTTTTTTATAGGCACGTAGAGAGCAAGGCCTTGTCTATTTTTTGGGAAACCTTACACATGAGGTGGAATTCCCAGAATTCCAACCTCAAAAAGAAACTTATGGATTATCTTGAAGGCCTCTTTGGTGTAGACACGTTCAATACAAAAGCGGTCATATATGCAATGGGTGAATATTTAAAATATACCTGGGATGTTTATAGATGAAGCTTGGTAAGAAATCCTAGGTATGAGCATCCTCCCTCAATTCTAGAGAGGGAGTGGAAGGTGATCATTGATGATGCGAACAATAAGATTTTGAAAAAATCAGGAGAACAAATAACTGGTACACCAAGGTAAATTACAAATTTTTGAATTCAATACTAGCTTTATTTTTCTTTAGATCTAAATAAAAGTGTGGTTATATATAACATACTTGGATATTTTGATGATAGGTTTCCTAACACTTCAAAGGAAACCAAAGCAAGGATCGCCAAACATGGCCAACACAAGCTAGGCCAGGACATCTACTTGAGGTTACAGTCACGAATCGTAATTACTCGAACATCTTAAGAATATTATTTGTATCACCTTACAAATTTAAGGTAATTGCTATGAAAAACATTAAAAACCTATACCCTTATGCAATGCAGGGTGATGACTTCGGAACAGAAACCATGGAGGAAGACCTCCAACTTGGTTACAAGTATGGTTATAAAGTCGTGGTTAATCATAGGAAAAGCATGGGGCATACCCCAAGATCCAATTTGTAGGATAAGGTAAATAAAAATCAGTCCACATTAAACTTTTGTTACATATAAAATATGTAAATGTTTGATATCATCCATAATTTAATGTCTTACTTTGTTTTAATCAGGGGAGCAACACTGTCAATGAAACCATTTGTATTGAACAACATAGTGTTGATAGTGAAACACTTCCAGAAGATCATGGTGCTCCCTAGCATCCCCATCCCAGTGAGTTGCAGCCCCAAGATGTTCCTGTGACTAAGGCCCACGACGGTAAAATGTCTATATATTAATCATATACTTAATAATTTTGTACTTATAAATTTTGGCGTTTCAATGGCAGAGAATGTCATAGATGATCATCCTTGACCTGAAGATTAGATGAATAGGCCGGAATCCATTCCAACGGTGCCGACTAGAGGACCAGGTAAATAATTACATTGCAGAGTTTTTTTTTAATATTAATGAACTACTTCAATGATATTTAAAAATTGGCCATATAAATTTAGTATTTTTTATTTTTTTAGGTGATGGCCCCTCATAGTAACATCCACACCATGGGTACGAGAATAGATGTACTCAATGTGAAAGGACTGAAACAACATCATCTGCTGATGAGCACCCAGTAAATGAAGACATGGACGTGGATGATTTGCTTAAGAACTGGAAAGCAGAAAAGAAGACTAAAAGAAATTCATGATGTCATGTAATAATTTTATAAGACAGTTAGATGTACATTATATAGCTGATAATATACACAAGGCTATTTCTATGTCTTGTATATATCTATGAATGTAGTTTTGTTATACACTTAATGACAAAGAGAATTACAATTCTTTTCATTGTGTCATGGACATGGTGTTGCTACTCAACATTGCCTCAAAGCCTACTTATTCATTACTCTATGATATGTACAATGATGTTGAACCTTCCACAAATCATTGCGAGAAGAAAAATAAGCCAAGGATAGGAACCCAAGGATTTCAATGTTAAGGTCTTGTGATTCCACAAGGTGGGATACAAAGAGGAATTGTTTCCATGCATAAACATGCTAAATACCTTGATTGAGAATGTAGATGTAACAAGTTGAACATTGGAATCATAGAGCAATGACATAATCGAGCAATATGGGTGGTCATAGATGTTTAGCTATTATTCAATCATTTAACCTTTTAATGTCTTTGAAAAATGCACATTTGAAGGGTGGTCACCTCCATGACAATGTTAATTTCTAAATTTCTTTTTTAGTTGTTTGAAGAATATTCCATGTCCCATAAGACTATTTACACTCATTTATGGATTAAGGACCTTATTTTCATCCCCTAATCATGGTCAGGGCCTGAAGACGCATCCCGGCTACACAAAAAATCCTAATGGAAACCCTTTCTCATTCATATGCAAAATATCCCCTTTAAAGGGATGATGTTGTAGTTAAAGGCCTTGATCATAATTTATGGATTAAGGACCCTATTTTCATCACCTAATCATGGTCAAGGCCCCAATATAAATCCCTACTACACAAAAAATCCTAATGGAAACTTCATCCAACCCGTATGCAAAAGATCCCCTTTAAATGTCTCATGTTGTAGTTCATGGCTTTAACAATGGCCTATTATCCCAATAATATTTTTTCAAGGCCTAATTCCTTGGATTTATACCCCAACCATGGTTAAATCCTTCATAGCCATCTTTGATACACAAAATATTATAACAATACCCATATCTCACTCAAAGGTTCATGATTCCCTATAGATAACATGTTATGTGGTTTAGGGCATTGATTATGTCCCTTAATACCTAAAGGATTCATAAATGACCCAAGGGACTTATTTTCCTCACTTGACCATGGCTAATTACTTAATGCACATGTCCCTAGTGCAAAATATTTCATAATGGTACACATATTCAACTTG